>BLSH010359464.1:762512-774933 GCA_018402905.1 Glandirana rugosa
CCTACCCACCCTAGATCTGGGGTCCCCATCCAAGATCTGGGGTCCCCCTCCTCCCACCCATCCAAGATCTGGGGTCCCTCCCAATCCAAGATCTGGGGTCCCTCTCCTCCCACCCATCCAAGATCTGGGGTCCCCCTTCCCATCCCCAGAACTGGGGTCCCCCTTCCCATCCCCAGAACTGGGGTCCCCCTTCCCATCCCGGTCTTTATTTGTCTGGATTATTGAAGATCACCATAATTTGGCTGATGGTCCTCTAAAAAGATCTCCCACCCTCTTAATCTAATTTGTGATTAAATGAACGACCGGAAAAGGCCAGGTGTGGAACCATCCTTTATGATCATAACAGGTCACCTCCCCTGGTACAGATACATTTATGCCACATCCACACCCTTCTTGGTTTTTTTCACTAGAAAATGACCAAAGAGCCTTTCTCAAACTTTTTACTCTGGAGGGACCTCTAAATTCTCTGGTGCCGGGGAACCCTTACTAAATCCATCTGGGGTCAGTGGGGAAAAATGCTCCATACAGTGATGGTCAGAACGCCCAGCTGACAGATGGCTAAAAAGGTCATTGGTGTCATTCTGCTGGCCTTGCCAAGAGCTGTGTAGGCACCATCAAATGGGAGGTCAGTCAGTCACGGCTCAAGGAACCCCTAGCAACCTTTGAGGGGACCCTAAGGTTTCATGGAACCCTGAATGAGAGTGGCTGCATTCATTCATATTATTTCAGTAAGACTTTGTAAGCATCTTTATGTCTGGGAATGTACTTATCGATTCAGGTCATGGTACAGCTAGTAGTGGTTAGCCACTTTCAACTGGACGACTTCTTCTGTAATGCTGAAGATGTTTTGGCTCTCACGGAGCGTCTTCTACTTTAGATCATTACAGAACTGAAGAAGCTACTTGAAACATCATCCAACATTACAGGACATAATCAGGAGAATGTGACTAACTATGGGTGATAATTTGTTCACTACCCATCAGAGGGACAGAGGTCTGGAGACACGTTGGCGCTCATTTAAGTAGCTTCTTTAATTGAAGAACATTACTTAACTGAGAGAGCTACTTGGATGAGTCCCAAAGCAAACATCTTTGACATTACAGAACACGTCCAGGTGAATGTGACGAACTATGGGTGATAAATGCTTACTAACCCGACAGAGGTCTTAAGATATGTTGGCACTCATTCAAGTAGCTTCTTCAACTGAAGAACATTACAGAACTGAAAAAGTTACTTGAATGAGTCCCAAAATAAACATCTGGCTTACAGAACACGTCCAGGTATATGTGACTAACTACGGTTGATAAATGCTCATTAACCAGCTTTTCAGAGTGGCAGTGCTCTGGAGGACCCGTATGAAGGTGTATTGGCACTCATTTAAGTAGCTTCTTCAAATGAAGCATATTACAGAACCAAAAAACCTTCCGGGGTGAGTGCCAAGACGCATGACCTCCAGGTCATGTGACAAACTATGGGTGATAAAATGGTCACAAGCCAGTATTTGAGTGATGAAAATCTGGTGGGTCCATCAAAGGGTTTTGTAAGGCTCCATGCAGACTAGTGTTTTTTTAATCTCCGAGAAACTGTTATTAGCATTTTTCTTTCTGCTCCTAGAAGCTAAATCGCTGTATCCTATGTCCATGCACACTACTTTAGACTATTAGCCTTTTTTTGAGCCTCAGCGTCTAGGAGCAGAAAAAAAATAAAGTAAAAGTGATTGAACATTTCCACTCTTAAGACTGTAAACATGCTTATTAATGTGACAGTTGGTCAAGTCATATGACTGAACCTGTCGCCATTTAGAAGAACTAGAAGTCTTGAGGGAGTGGATAAATGCACCAGATTTTTTTTTTTTTTCTTCCACAACCTATCGATGACAGAAATGTACTTTTAATAATAATATTATTTATATATGGGGTTCCCTTAGGCCCGTTTCACACTTGTGCGACTTGTCCTGCAACTTGGGACTGCATAGTCACATGACAAGTCGTGCCCCATGAATTCCAATGAGTACCATTCAGATCTTTGGGACTTCAAAATAGTCCCTGTACTACTTTGGTCCGACTTTGATGCGTGTTGAGGTCCATAGACCTCAAGTTTACACAGGCATTCCCTGCAATCATGGCAAAATAGCGGCCGCAAAATCAAGGAAAAATCGTGACTTTCAAGTCATGGCAGTGAGACGGGGGAACTTTTTCAAGGGTTCCCCCATAGTAAAAAGTTTGAGAGAGATTGGACTACAGAATGGGATGACTTTGGATTTTTCGGTAACTTTAGATCATCTGTTATGCCCCGTACACATGATCAGAAAATTGTATGAAAAATACTGCTTTCGAAGCGATTGTACGATAATCTTATCATTAGTACAGAGCTTTCGAGAACCGATCATGACAGTTCATCCGATGTTTTCCGTCCGGACAAGCAGACATGCAGGAAAAATTTTCTCGTATGATGCCCGGTCATATACGATTTTCCTTTTTATCAGTACAGACGTTCAAAAATGCAATACAAATACCCTACAACACGTCACATCACTTTCAAATATTTATTTTTTAAATTTTTTTTTTTTTATTCTTCTGAATTTTCGTGACTATAGTAAACTCTTCTGATTCGATCTGCGATTAGCATGCGGAAAAAAAACGGACGATCATTCGTCCGATTAATCTCATCGTGTGTACCGGGCATAAGAATGTTTCTCTTCAGCAAGTTAGATAAGAATGTGCTGCCTGCTGGAATTTTAACGGCAAAATGGCTTTCAGTTATTTGGTAGATGGTTAACTGTCCCTAGAGCAGTGGTTCTCAACTGTCCTGTCCTTGGCACCCACTAACAGGCCAGGTTTGCAGGATAACTGAAATACATCACAGGTGATATAATTTGCTGCTCAGTGATTGCAGTATTCTAGTCTGCATCTCCCCAAGGTAATACTTAAAATCTGGCCTGTTGGTGGGTCCTGAGGACCGGAGTTGAGAACCACTGCCCTAGATGAAAGTACAAGTGTGTAGAGCAGGAGATGTTGCAGCTAACACTATCCACTGTGTTTTATTTATAAGGCTGAACGAACATTGTTTTCCAGTTTGATAAAATGTTGCTTTTGTTCTGTTTTTGTTTTCTTTGTATCACATGTAAATTGAATGTGTAGTCTGCAAGGATCCCTCAGATTAAAACCCCATTAATTCCAATGTAGGGTTGTGCTGATACCACTATCTGCACTGATACTAAAGATCTGCACTTGTACTCATGTAAACGCTCCAATACCTAAAACCAATACCTTTGCAAAATGAATGCGCTCAAATTAGGGTTGCCACATCATCCCTTTAATCCAGGACACATATTAATTACACAGGTTCTGTGCCTAATTAAAGTGGTAATTAAACTCACTTGGTGCCTTATCTGCATTAAATTGGTCTCAGAACCTGTGTAATTTATGTGTGTCCTGGATTAAAGGGATGATGTGGCAACCCTAGCTCAAATCGCACTGCAAAGAATCGCATGTGATTTGCACAGGAAAGCAGTGTGGTTGTTGTCTGAATCACATGCAGTTTTCCTCCACTGCTCCTGTGTGAACCCAGGCTGAAGTTACTATGACAAGCCTGCCTGGGTTCACACAGTGAGCAGTGGGGGAAATCGCATGTGATTCAGCACCGCATTCCTGTTCAAATCACATGCGATTCTTTGCAGTGCGATTTGAGCCCATTCATTTTGTATGGGCTCAAATCGCACCATACGGTATTGGTATCGGCACTTGTGCTCGCTTTAAAAAAAAAGAAAAAAAAGCTATTCTAGCATCCCTACACTGATGCACTAAAAATGAATGTGTTTTAGCGTGTGCTTGTGTATTTATACACCTTTCTGCATGCGTGTTCCAGAGGCAATATATTTTGTGCGTAGTTCATACATAAAAACGTGCGCATGGTCAGTTTTACAACTTCCTATGGAAGAAAACACAGCAAAGATGCAACCCGCGAAATTCAATACCCATTGCACTAAAATACAGAAACGAGAGGCGCACCATTAAAAATAGTAGGGAACTTCCCATGCATTTTGGGTACGGTTTAAGATGCTCACAGCATGTCTGGATTGCAGAGTGTGGATAGGGCCTACCATCAGTTGTGTGAACTAAGAGACAAAAAGGAAATCTTTACGTGAAATCCTAGTTTGTAATTTCCAGGCATTTATATTGAAATAGCGCAGTGATTAGTCATGTGCGGTAAGAGCCTGCAACCATTTACTTTTAAAAAACCTTCTATACCTAAAATCAAATGTACTTTGTAATCGTTTTGTTTGCACTGCTTTATTTAACAAACACTACAGACTTGATAGCTTTATCTATGCTTTCTAGGGTTTATAGTTGGTGTGTTTAAACTAGTTGCTCAATTGGGTACTGGAGGATTTTTTTTTTTTTTTCTTTTAGATTTAGAAGTAATTTAAAGTAGGTTATGTAGTCTTCCATTTTGTAGCAATGATTGTTGCTTTGCACAGGGTATTTCTAAACAATAGTTTTAATTAGTGGGCTTAATTTATAGCCCAGCTTGACCATCTGCTTCTTCTTTTCCAGGGTCTATTCTGATTGGCACGCATTAAATGACCTTGTGTCCCCCTACCATATGAGATCTGGTTGGCGATGCAGTGTAAATGAATACAGATAGCGTTCAGATCTGCTGTACTGTAATCGGACTTGCAGATTTTAGGGAACAGGACATTTGCATGGAGTTGGGCCTATATGCATTTTATATTGAATATGGCTTTATAGTAACACAGGGTGATCTTTGAAAATCTGGTGCATGGAAAGGTTCTTGGGTTTTGATAGAATTGGTGGTCATTTGGCACATTGAGGGGGCTCCACAGTAAATCTGTGATTGTGAAGTGAGGAGCAAACTGATTGTCTAAATTGCTGTGCATCCTAAAAGCCTGCTGCAGTAGTCTTGCCCCATCCCCCACGCATGGATCCTGTCATTAGAAAGCTGATCACAGCATCCTTTAGCACCATGCTAACATATTCCTCTATAGCTTTTATAGCTAGCATGCTTCAATGGTGCAGCAGCCAGCTGGGAAGTGAAAATAGGACCTCTCCATGGACTGAAAAGGACCGTTCTTCATTCTGTCTTTATAGATAAAACAAATACTTTGCCAGGTATTTCCTATATGTCCTTTGCATCAATGTGCACGTTTCTTTTGTCAGGTAAGCAGTAAGAAACTGCTTTTTAGAATGGCTGTTTTGTACATTGTAAGACCGTAGAATCCATCCTAAACCGGAAGGAGCTTGACCTGTAATCCTAATATATGAAAGATGTGACAGATGGACATTGCATAGAGACCGTAAACCATTCCGTCCATTTGATGGATTGGTTGACGACGTTGAAATCTTTTGTTGCCGTGAAGTGCTAATTGTTCTGATATCTTAGATGTGTAAATATGAGAGTGCCTTTACTGAAATTAGAATATATGATATGCGTGAAGCCCAGTTTTCTATGGTAATGATCAGAATATTTGTGGTTAATGAACAATAAAGCGGCTTGTTCAGGGATGTCATTATTGATTATGAAGTATGCTAATCGTATGACTTTAACTAATACCTGCTAGTTTTCAGCCTAACGATATCTGTTAATCATTGAGACCACTTTACATCCTTACTATAAATCGTTCTTAGTTGTGTGCACCTCCTTTTGATTGTTGGTTCCAAATTTCTACCTGCTCTTTCATTGGCTGGGTAATCTGGTTTTATTTAGTACATATTATTGAGGGTTAATGTTTGTCACTTGTTCAAAACTTAAATCCATGGTTTCTTGTGACTTTAAAGCGGAGCTCCATCCTCCCCAAAAAATTAAGTCAGCAACTACAAATACTGTAGCTGCTGACTTTTACGATTAGGGCACTTGCCTGTCCAGGGATCCCGTGGTGTCCTCACCCAATTGCATATTGTGTGTGTGTGAAGCAAGAGAAAAAGGAAGGGGGGAGAACGACTTTTCAATGAGGGACTAAAGATTAGGAGTTGGAAGGGAAACAGAAGGGGTATGCAACCTACTGCACCTTTGCTTCACGTCTTTTAGGCTGGGTTCACACCTATGCGAATTGGATGCGGCTTAAACCGCATCCAATTCGCAGGACACTTGAAAACACACTGTTTTCAATGTGTCCGGTTCACATATGTACGGTGCATTCGCACTCCGCATTGCACAAAAAACGTGTGCCTTTTCTGTGCAGTGCGGTGCGAATTCCCAGCCCGTTGAGTTCAATGGGATCGCATCCAACACGGAGATTCACTCCGCACTGAACGGGGATATTTCCCCTGCTCGTGGCTCCTCCCCATCTCTCTTCCCGCAGCTGCTGCGCTGTGGGAACGGACAGGAGCCGCTGAACGGTGGCTCCGCCCCTTTCCGGCAGCAAACAGGCTGGAATTCGCACCGGACAGGTGTGAATCCAGCCTAAAGGGACGCGTCTTATTTTCATTGGGTTAGATCTATTCGCCTCAGCTCTGGAAGGTTTTACACCTTTCATGACCAGCCCATTTTTTGCTATTTAGCACTGCACTACCTTAACAGGTAATTGCTCGGTCATGCAACGCTGTACTCAAAATACATTTTTCACACAAAATGATCTTTCTTTTGGTGGTTTTGATCACCTCACCACTGGGTTTTTATTATATAAATGAGAAAAAGACAGAAAATTTTGGAAAAAAAACCCCCTGATTTTATAGTAGAAAATAATAAAATATCAAAATAAAAATCTATGGCCAAAATGTATTCTGCTATATTTAAAAAAAAAAAAAAAATCCCAGTAAGTGTAATAGTGATGATTGGCTTGCATGAAAATTTTATAGCATCTACAAACTATGGTGTGCGTGTTAGGGATGCTCCGATGCCACTTTTTATTTTACCTACGAGTACCGATCCTTTTTTTGCAAGTACTCACCATTACCAGTTACTGATGCCTATCACGTAAGTAAGGGTTAGTTGGGGGGAGGGGGGGGGGGCGCGAGGGGTTGTTAGTTTGGTGAGGCTGGGGTGAAATATTGTCAGCAGAGGGGTACGTAAGGGCAGCGTAGTTGAGGGTGTGGTGAAGTAGGGATTGTGGGGTGGGAGCGCTCTCCCAGGAGGAGCGGGTAAGACGGATGACCTCACCCGCCAATTGATTATGGCCAGTCGCCGCATCAGGGATTCATTTCAGCACCCCTAATACTTAGGTGTGAATAGTCCCAGTTTTCATTTCAGTGGCATGTATATTAATTATGGAGTACTGTCCAGTGCTGGTGAAGAGGATCCTACACTTGACCAACCAGGTATCTTGAAAAAGTGTGTGGGTGTCGTACATGTTTATTAAACCACAAAACACACACACTGGATTGGTGAGCTGGGTACACACTACCACTGTGTTTTATGAAAAAACCTGACCGATCCGGTTGGGAGCCGCTATACTAACCATGCAAGGTTAGACCAGCGATCCCCGCCCTCTGTTGTGTTCTGGAGGAGAGCCGTCTCCCTTTCAGAACACTCCTATCAGCGCTCTTTGCCATTGGCTGAGAGCACTGATCGGGAGTCTGTCGGCTGCTGGTTTTCCAGCATGCACGTCCGACAGAAGGCCGGCATCTGTCGGACAGACTGACATACACACGGGTAGAATGTCGGCCGGCAATTTTTGGTACCGGCAAATATCTCCGGACATTCGGTTCATGTGTACGGGGCTTTGGAGGCTGTTCTTAATATGTAGTGATGCATGTAAGCTATGTCTGGTTAGTTCTTGTATATTTCTACCAAATTGCAAAAAGTACTTTATGAAATGTTAAAGTGTACAAGAAATAACTTGTCAGTTTTTTGACGGAACTTCATTTTTTTTAACCTCCAAAGATTTGCGTGTTTTAATAGTCGATACCTGTAGGTGATTTTACTGTCTGTACACATAAAATATTGTCAGCAGTATGTTAAGTGAGGAACAGAGGGTCTAATTCTTCGCCTCTCTATCCAAAAATGATAGAACCTTTAGGCTGGATTCACACCATTGCGGTGCGAATTCCAGCCTCTCTGCTGCCGGGAAGGGGCGGAGCCACCGTTCGGCGGCTCCTGTCTGTTCCCACAGCGCAGCAGCTGTGGGGGGAGAGATGGGGAGGAGCCACGAGCAGGGGAAATATCCCTGTTCAGTGCGGAGTGCATCTCCGTGTTAGATGCGTTCCCACTGGACTCAACGGGCTGGGAATTCGCACCGCATTGCACAAAAAAAACGTGTGCGTTTTTTGCGCAATGCGGAGTGCGAATGCACCGCATATATGTGAACTGGACACATTGAAAACAATGTGTTTTCAAGTGTCCTGCGAATTGGATGCGGTTTAAGCCGCATCCAATTCGCATAGGTGTGAACCCAGCCTCAAGCTTGACCTACTTCAACGTCAAAATAAGTAGATATACAGGTATAGGCAATTGAAAGTATATGTGAAACCTTTCTTGTAAAAGTCAAGCTTGGCCTACTTCTGACCTGGAATTCAATGGCTATCTCATCAAAAAACTGACAGTGAGCCTTGGAATGCTTCACTTTTTTAAATTTTTGTTTGATTTAGAGAATCGACACGTTGCACGCCACTTTCTTTAGATGTGATGGCTGAATTAATTTTCTTATTTTCTTTTCATCTGGTGATCCTACCAGGTACACCCTTCCTGCCCTAGGGTGACCACTGCATTGTATCTGAGAGAAGCAAATTTATTTTTCGGAAAAAACGCATTCATTTATGGCATGAAGATGCATTTTGAGCAGCGTGCCACAACACACAGGACAGCACTGTAGCAAAAAAAGTGGCCTGCACTAAATATTTGTCCATTGAGGTGTTTTGCCGCCCATTCATTTAGAATGGGCTGCCTAATACATTGTGCTGCAAGGCATGAAAATATGCTTTTTTAATTTTTTTTTTATTCTATTGTATACATGCCACTGAAATGAAAACTGGGACTATTCACACCTAAGTATTAGGGGTGCTGAAATGAATCCCTGATGCGGCGACTGGCCATAATCAATTGGCGGGTGATGTCATCAGTCTTACCCACTCCCAGCGTACTCCTACAGGTGTTAAAGCTGAGTTGCCTGACAAATCGCCTCCATGCTTTGCAATGGAACCGTTCTAAATAGGAGTGACTCAAGTCGCTCCGACTTAGAAAAAGGTTCCTGTACTACTTTTGAGGCGACTTCTATTACAGAATTTGCCTCGAGCGGAGCGAGTCACCCTGCAAGTCGGATCGCTTAGGTGTGAATGCGGCCTTAATTAATGTGTATTAAGTGCCCCACTGTTGTGTACATGCTTCCTAATATGTAGCAACATACCACATTTCTCACGGTGCCTCTCGGCACTTGTGACCGCCCGACCCGCCTCTCTCCCCTCTCGTCTCCGGCTGATGTCAGTGGTGGATTCTCAGCCCCGCCCGGCTCTCTTCTGATCAGTCAGTGGGCGGGGGCTGAGAATCCACCACTGACATCAGCCGGAGAGGAGAGAGGCGGGCTGGGTGGTCACATGAGTGCTGAGGCACTGGGAGAAATGTGGTATGTTGCTACATATTAAGAAGCATGTACACCACAGTGGGGCACTTAATACACTTGAACGGGATTCATTAAGACATTTATTTTAACACCTGCCCACAAGCTTCACCCATACCTTTTCTACACCCAGCTTCACCCACACCCATCACAACCCAGCATCACTCACTGACACCCCTCATCACTGACATCCCTCTGCACCCACCCACTGACACCCATCACTACCCAGCATCACCCACACCCCTCACTACCGCCCACACTCCTATGCACCCATCACCACCCACACCCCTAAACCCAGCACCACTGACACCCATCACTACCACCCTCACCCTCTACACCCATCATCCCTGGCACTCACACCCTTCTACACCCACCCACTGACGCCCATCACTACCACTCATACCCTTCTACACCCATCATCCCTGGCACTCACACCCTTCTACACTCACCCACTGACGCCCATCACTACCACTCACACCCTTCTACACCCACCCACTGACGCCCATCACTACCACCCACACCCCTCTACGCCCATCACACCCACACCCTTCTACACCCACCCACTGATGCCCATGGATTCCTCCATCTCCATACTCAGACTCTCCAATCCTTCCATTCCTGTCCATAGATTCCTCCTGCAGATTTTGTAAGTTTGCCCACTTACAAAGAAATGAAGGGCCTATATTTTTTTTTTTTTTTTTTTAATCATAGGAGTATTTTAAATGATGGAGACAGAATATCAACCAAAAATCCAGAAAAATGTACATAAAACAAATGCTATAAAAACATTGCAGTTCAGTGAGTAAAATAAGTATTTGATCCCCAAGCAAAACATGGCTTTGTACTTGGTGGAAGAACCTTTGTTGGCAAGCAGAGGTTGTGTGAGTCAAGTTGATGCCGAAGAGCTAAATTTTTGATCTTATCTGCCCACAGCACTTTCGCCCAATCTTTCTTGAAATCATTTTAGATGTTCATTAGCATGACTGTACATGTGCTTTCTTGAGGAGGGGGACTCGCCGTGTTTAACTGGTTCCCTACCGAGTCATTGTAAAATGACGCCGGCAGGAACCCTTCCTCGATCCAGGAGGACGTCATGACGTCTTTCCCTTTTCGCCACTACGCAGCACGGCGATCGCGGATCTATCGTGTCCCTCGGGACACAGCCCCCCCCGATCGGGATAAAGAGCCAATGAAATTGGCTCTTTACCAGATGACCGGCTGGTCCAATCACAGCTGGTCACTACAGACATCCGCATGCACGGCGCGCAGCGTGGCAATCGGGGCTGAGGCTTGTCCCTCGGACAAAGTCCAGCTCGATCAGTGTTAAGAGCAAATTGAATTGGCTCTTTACCACGTGACCGGCTGTGTCCAATCGCAGCGGGTCACATGATGTAAACAAAGCGCAGTAACGAGCTGTTACCGGGTTCTCCCTCACACACACCGATCGTATGTGAGGGGGAGATTGCGGTAACAGCTTGTTGCCGCCTAGTGTACACACCAAGCACACTGATCCCCCCCCCCCCCCCCCTAATAAAGAGTACCTGGGGACCTACCTATCTGAGGTGTCAGTCTCACACATGTGGTATCACCATACTCGGGACGAGTAGCAGAATATATTTTGGGGGTCAATTTTTGCTATGCACATGCTATATGTTAGAAATCTCTTCTAAATTGACCGCTTTGTGTAAAAATAAAAGCGTTTTTATTTTCTTTCCACGTTTTTCAAAGACTTGTGGAAAAATGTAACCATTCAAAAGACTCATTATGCTCCAGGGCCTTCAAAAGTGTAATAGGTCGTTAGGAAATTGGATGTGAAAATTCTGCTCCTAGAATGCATGACGGTGCTCCCTGCATGTTGGACCTCTATGTGGCCAGACTGTGAAAAAGTCTCACACATGTGGTATCTCCATACTCTGGGTGAGTTGCAGAATGTATTTTGGGGTGTAATTGGAAGTATGCATATGCTGTGTGTGAGAAATAACTTGTTATGACAATTTTGTGCAAAAAAAAAAAATTCTTAATTTTCCCAAGAATTGTGGGAAAAAAAGTACAACTTCGAAAAACTTTCCATGCCTCTTACTAAATACCTTGGAATGCCTACTTTTCAAAAAGGGGTCATTTGGGGGGTATTTGTACTTTCCTGACATTTCAGGGCCTCAAGAAATGAGAGGCCATCAGTACATCAGATGTGATCAATTTTCTGTGATTGGCACCATAGCTTGTAAACTCTATAACTTTCACACAGACCAAATAATATACACTAATTTGGGTTATTTTTTTACCAAAGATAGGTAGCAGTATAGGTTTTGGCCCAAATTTATGAACACAAATTACTTTTTTGCAAAATGTTATCATAGAAACCTAAAAAAAAGTTTGTTTGTTTTTTTTTTCCCCAACATTTTTTCACTTTTTTCACTTATGTCACAAAAAATAAACCCAGCGGTTATTAACCACTTCCCGCCCGGCGCATTGACAAATGACGTCCGGGTGGGGGGTTCATTATCCTGACTGGACGTCTATTGACGTCCTCAGGATAATGCGCGATCGCGCGCCCCTGGGGGCGCGCATCGCGGCGATCGGTGGTGCCGTGGGTCAGTCTGACCCACCGCATTACCGACCGAGGTAAAAGGCTTCGATCCGAAGCCTTTTACCATGTGATCAGCCGTGACCAATCACGGCTGATCACAGTGTAAATAGGAAGAGCCGTTGATCGGCTTTCCTCTGCTCAGGTCTGCAGACCTGAGCAGCGGAGAGCCGATCGGCTGCTCGGCTGATGAGGGGGGGCTGCGCTGAACGTTTATCAGCGCAGCCACCCTCAGGATCACCCCACTGGACCACCAGGGAGCCGGATCAAGACCCCAGGGAGCCCCCCCCCCCCGCCGGACAGCGCAAGGAGGTCGCCCAGGACCA
>BLSH010359464.1:784041-798466 GCA_018402905.1 Glandirana rugosa
TATTTCAAACTTTGTACTTTAGTATTTTAATATTATATTATTTAGTGATTTTTATTAATAGTTTTATTGCATTATCATTATTTTACATAAGTTATTACATTAGTTTGGTTTTTGTGACTGTAAACGAGTCAACGTCTTAACAGCGACTGCGGTGAAAGTCACAGACTACTATTTAAAGGGGTTTTAAGTCATAGTGAGTTAAGACGCACTTTGTACTGTCCCATGGAGCCCCGCTTAATCGCTAGGGGCTCCCCCATTCTTTCTGCCTGGAAACTTGAGAATGTCCATGGCAACCAAAAAGTGTCCCTTTTACATCAAAAGTGGTTTTTGATCAGCTAGAAAACAGCGATAGTAAATAAGAATCATTTGCAGAATTGAGTGATACTGAATTTTGGGGAAATTTATCATCAGACACTGAAAGTGGCGTCAGCGACAATTCTGCAACTGAGCAAATGTCAGTGTTTTTGGTTTGATTACATTATTGAATACATTTTATTACTATTACGTTATTTTGATAATTATTTTTAGTGATTTATTATATTATAATTTTATGATTTCATGTTTCAAACTTTATCATACCCGGGATGTCTACTAGACTCTTGTTTGGACAGATTTAAGTGAGTTATTCCTAAGAATTACAGGCCTACAATATAAAAAGCCAAATTTTTATGCAAAATAATGGTACCGCTTTCAGCACCAAAAATCTGAAATAATCATACCGCCAGGGAGGTTAAGCACATTTTCAGGTGGTCTTAATGGGTCAATCACTGGATCCTCCCTAAGGACGGTTTTAATGGACTTAGGGCCGGTTCACATTGTAGCGAGGCGGAGCGGCGCGGAGCGGCGCGATGCGGCGCTCCAGGCGATCTCAAAGCGGCTTGCTAGGAGACTTCTATCATAGAAGTCAATGCAAGCCGCCTGAGATCGCCCTAAAAATAATGCAGGGACCATTTTTCTAATGCGGAGCGAAGCGATTCGCTCCTATTAGAACGGTCCCATTTGCACAGCATTGAGGCGAATTGTCAGGCGACTCAAGTCGCCTGACAATTCGCCTAGATGTGAACGGGGCGCGAAGTCGCGCCGCTCCGCCCCGCTGCAGTGTGAACCGGCCCTTAGTGTTTCATTGTTTGTGACCTTGATGTAATGATAAGCGTTGCAGTTTTCTTTTAATATTTGTAGACTTTTGATGTTATGAGTAGCGCTGCACCTCATTTCCAATTGTTTTGATATTTGTTGCTTGCAAAATTGTTCTAGCCGCTTTTGTTACAAATGTTTGCCAAAGAGCGGGTGGCTATCTTTAATTATTCGTATCTGCATATGGCCTCACTGATGCATAAGCCTCTCTCCACCACCTTAAATCTTTGGAACCCTCCCTTGCTGTAATAGAGTTGGGCTTCCAAGCATGAGGAATCATGCCACCTCACCATATCGCAGTTTGTGGGCCTCGCAACTGGACCTGCTTGGTAGGTGTGAGTATATAGCAAATATAGATTATAACAACACTGCGCTAACCCAAAGCATCACAGAGGCAGCGGCTCGAAATACTCAGTCCAAGTATATACAGATTTTATATAGCAAAGGGTGTGAGTATACCATGAGTGATGGACGGTGCCGCTTTTTAATTGCTTATTGCAAGGAGCAGGAAACCTACAGGCAGGCAATCATTTGGGGCACAAATCTTTGATTTGCTTACATTTGCCAACATAAACAGCTAATCTTTGTGACCTCACATATGAGGGATGGACTTTGCTAATTTCTGTGCTATTAGTCGAGAAGGTTCAAAAATTGCCTTGATTTTTCTGATGCTCCGAGAACTGTTGCAGTTTTGCTTCATGCGCAGTCAGGTACTTGATTGCCCAAGTATAATTTCTCTCATTGGGTCTGTATTGGTCCCAGATGTTGAGATTTCTAAGCTCAGCAAGGGGTATGCACGCCGCAGTTTCCTGACTAATGCACCTGTCTGGGTTCACCCTAATTGCAGGATGAAGTTTGAAAACGCATAACTGGGTAGTCTTGGTTGTTGATGCGTAGTAAAATTTTTGTTTTGATTTTAGATGTGTAATTTAGGCTAGCGGGGAAATCATAAGTTAATGTCCTTTGAGCAGATTAGACTGAATTACTGTGTTCTCAGTGAGATGCAGGGAAAAGTCATTACACGTCTGGCTCGTGTTATATATTTATGGCTGGATAATTAATTTAGGTTTTGCAATACAAATGAGTACCGGTACAACAAAAGAAAATCTGTTGAAATATTCATGTCTGTTGGAAGAGGCTTGGTGGACGTTTAACATGCATTCTTTCAGATCAATTTTTTATTTTTTTTTTTTTTGTTTAAAATACCTCCTATGTTTTTGGTGCATTAAGTATGTATGCTGTTGGACTGTCTTTACCAATTTTGGTACTGTGTTTGCTTTTCTTTAACGGCAAACATTACTGTGCTTGACTGCCATCCAAACCTCAAGGTACTACACACGCAGCCTACAGACAAATGCGGTTGCAAGTCCAGTTTTTTTTTTTCTTTTCTTTACTGTAATTTGTGTGGGTGAGCGCAGGATCTATTAGGTTATTGAATAACAAAGAACCTCACTGGTGTTGGGGAAAGAATGACAGCTTGTGTGCTTTGTTCTTGCATGGTCATGATGTGACATTTCCCTGCAGCATTGCCATCTGCTACCATTTAAGACTGTATAGCCTGATGTATATGCAGCAGTGGGTTTAGAAATCTCCTGAAGAGGTGCATCATCCAGAGACAAATGAAAGCATGCAGACAACTGTAAGTCCTGCACATTCGTCATTCACAAATGTTTCATACTTGGAAGCAACAAAGTAAAGGAACTGTAGAAGTTTTTTTTATACACGGACATAATTGGCTATGTTAGAAAAGGATAGAGTAGTTTTATGCAATGTGTTGCATCCTCTAACGCAGCTCACATTTATCTTTTTGTAGTTGCGGTTTTTTTTTTATTTAATTTGTTTTTTATTTTATTTTTTTTTAGGCCTAAAGCCTTGAAGCTCTGCGCAAAGAAAGGCAGGCAGGAGACAAAGGCTAGTATTGCTTGGTCTCCTTGCAGCTGATCTTTTCTACATTCTGCCTTGTCCTGCACTCTCTAGTAGAAGCTCTAGTAGACAAATCTTTGCTTCCTTATGTCAGATATGCGTATAAAACGTGTGTGGTGTGAATACGCTGCCATGGTTTGGTTTTTTTTGGTAAACTTTTGTAAATCTATGTTCTGCAATGCATTGTGATGCCTTACATCTGTCATACAATTGCAAATTTCAGTGAACACCTAAGAACCACATTGGTGTGAACCAAACACATTATTTTAGTCTACTAAAATAAGACTAAAACAATTCAGACAACTAAAACTTAAGTGGCATTTTAGTCAAAAGCCTATGACTAAAACAAAATCTAAATTTAATATCAAAATTATCACTGCACTACCACATAAGAATACGTAGGGGCCATCTACTAAGCTGCTGAAAGGAAAACAATTGAGAGGCTTTTCTTATTTTTTTTCTTAATATTTAAAGAGTAACTCCACTTTCCCCTCTGGGTGATTTATGTACATTTGCAAGGATTTTAACAAACTTTGTTGCAGATTCCTAGCTTTTGTTATTTTGAAGAAACCCCTGTGTGTTTCTGTGTCCATGTGATAAAGTAATGGGACTGGTTTCATAATTCTCAATCGGCTGCTGCACCTGCAGGGCACTAATTAGGAAAATAGATGGGTACGTATCCCTCTAGACGTGATTTCCTATTGGGAGTATTTCACCAAAAATTTGATTTTTTTTTTTTTTCTTATTGCAGGAGATGCCTAAAATCTGACTTGTATCTTAGTGCAGACTTCTGGGAAAATCAGTGAGTCAATCAGACAAAAGGAAATGTTTCTGGGGGATATTCTGTGTACAGAACACCTTCAGGTAGCTTGCATTGCATTTTACAGAAAATATTATTATTATTATTATTATTATTCATGATTTATATAGCGCTGACAGTTTACGTAGTGCTTTACAATATAAAAGGGAGACAATACAGTTTCAATACAAGAGGATTAAGAGGGCCCTGCTCAGAAGAGCTTACCATCTAATAGAGCTTACAAATTAGAGTTGCAGATTGAATAGGAAAGATAGTTTTTAATAACATTCAACTATAGTATGACGTGACTTGCAATTGTAAACATTATATATTTTATTTTTTGGAGTTACCCTTAAGACCCATTTCATACTGCGGCGCTTTTCAGGTGCTTTCATGCTTAAAAAGAGCGTCTGAAAATCACAAAAACCTATTTCCATTAAAATCAATGAATGGTTTCACACTGGGGCAGTGCGCTGGCAGGGCGGTGAAAAAATGCCCTTTTCCATTCAAATGAATGAAAAGCTCTTCAAAAGTGGCCCAAAAGCTCTTCAAAAGTGCGCAGTGTTTTACTGGCCAATGTTTTACAGCCTTTAGCGGTTACAGTTTTTTTTTTTTTTTTTTCTCTTTTAACCACATCAGCCCCGGAAGGATTTCCAGCTTTAGGACCGGAGCCCTTTTTGCGATTCGGCGCTGCATCGCTTTAACTGACAATTGTGCGGTCGTGCGACGTTGTACCCAAACAAAATTTGCGTCCTTTTTTTTCCCCCACAAACAGCTTTCTTTTGATGGTATTTGATCACCTCTGCGTCATTTCTGATCGCCGCTATAAACAAAAGAGCGACAATTTTGCAAAAAAACTCAAATTTCTTACTTTTTGCTAAAATACAAATCCCAAAAAAAAGTATAAAAAAAAACTTTTTTTCACCGTTTTTGGCCGATTTATATTCTTCCTCATATTTGCGATAAAAAAAAATCGCAATCGGCGTTTGGTTTGCGCAAAAGTGGTCGCGTTTCCGGATGATTCATTTTTGGGGTTTTTATTTTTTTATTTTTTTTTTTTACTAGTAATGGCGGCGATCTGCGATTGATTTTTTTTTTTTTTTTTTTTTTTTTACGGTACTGCGATATTTCAGCGGACATGTCGGACCATTTTGACACTTTTTTGGGACCATTGGCATTTATACAGCGATCAGTGCTATAAAAATGCATTGATTACTGTGTAAATGCCATTGGCAGTGAAGAGGTTAACCTGCAGGGGGCGCTCTAAGGGTTAACTGTGTTCCCTGGGCGTGTTCTAACTGTGGGGGGACTGCCCTAGCTGGGGAAGTGATCACAGCCTCCATGTAGAGGAAGGCTGTGATCACAGCCCTTCCCCTCCCTTCACAGAACGGAGGTCCGTGTTTACTTACACGGACCTCCGTTCTTTCACTCCGGGGGGGGCATCGTGGGTCGACTCTGCCGCACCCGCTCCCTGGCCCTCCCCGAACACAGTGAGCTCAGTAGGCTCGATCTCGCGGCCGCCGTTGTATGACGGCGATCCGCGTTACAGAGCCACTTTGTCGTCGTCATTTGCCGATCAGCTGTCGGCAAGTGGTTAAAGTTGCACCTCTGTTTGTCCAAAAGCAATAATTTTGTTTGTTTATAAAGACGTTCTATAGAACAGAGGCTGAGGCCCCTTTCATACGGAGTGGAATCCGTCAAGTGGATCCGCCTGCTTAGTGGGGGATTTCTTCGCTGATCCCTGCTGAGCAGGCGAGTGACAGGTCCGTGTCCATTCCGCTATGCAGAGCAGACCCAAACACAGCCCGCTGTTCTCTGACAGTCATCTGATCCGCCGGATGGATGGGGAATGTATCCCCATCTGTCTGTTTTTAGCGGACCAGATTGGATGCGGCCGGGTGTCTGCTTGCTTTAATATTTTTACACCATTTAACATTTCCAAAATTTGAAAAAAGCACATAATTTCAAAAAACAAACATTTATTTCACTATTGAAAATAACTTTTCAATGTTTTTTTTTTTTTACAATTGCTGACAGCTGAAGTGTAATTGGTATCGGCAAGTGCTAAAAAAAAAAAAAAAAAAAAAGTTTCGGTATTTGTTCTGGGGGGGAAGGGGAGAATGGTATTGTGCATCCGTACGTTGCGTACCCCCCCCCCCCCCAATCCATGTGCCTAGCCCCTAATCTACATGCAGGGCTCTAATTGGCTTGAAAAAAGGATGGGCTCTGGGCGTAGAGCACTGCGGAATCTCCACCTTCCCATACGTCCATCAGGAAATATTGAGCACCGGCTACCATTGGGTGCATACCTAGCACAATCACAAGTAGTGTGGTGTGCTAGACATTGTGGTATTGTTCCCACGTGCGCTCACACATCGCTACAGAGTGGGGCATAGTGTAACCAGTCCCTTTGTTGCTACCATAAGTCTTCTTTGGTGCTACTATATAGATCTTGTGGCATAAAGTTCCTCTGGCATGTTCTTCACCCTCGCTGTTCCCTCAGCTCATTGCCAGAATTAGCTGCCCCCTTTCATTGGTTCAATGTAAAATCTACCTACAGCCCTTGCTAAGGACTTGGCAGAAGGAGGCAATTGACAAAGGTACCTTACACCCCTGGACTGCAGAGCTTTCTTTAATAAAGGTCCTCGTATAAAACTTGTAAGCCCTCATTCACAGTGATTTGAAGCATGTTTCCAGAAGGGCTTTAATGCTTTACACCAGATTTCCAGGTTTTTCGGTCTGAGCAATATGCTGTCACTCAGTGCTCAGAAAATGTACAGATGCCTCTTTGGGGTATGGTCATGTGTTTTTGGCCTTAATAGACTTCAATGGGGGCACCTGAGATACATGCTTTTTTGCATCGAACAGCTGTCTTTGGCTAGCAACTAGAATTCCATTGGCTGAAACCAGGCGTTAAGCATGAAGAAAAAGTGAATTCAGGCTTAAAGTAGAAGTCCAGGGAAGCACAGTGGCTAATTAGTTAGCACTTCCACCTAGCAGCACTGGGGTCACTGGTTCGAATCCCAACCATGGCAATACCCACCTTGAGTTTGCATGTTCTATCTGCGTGGGTTTCATCTAGGTCAGGGGTAGGTAACCTGCGGCTCTCCAGCTGTTGTAGCTGTTGCAAACTCAAGGTGGGTATTGCCATGGGTGGGATTCGAACCAGTGACCTCTAGGTACTCCGGTTTCCTCCCACACTCCATAAACATGCTGGTAGGTTAATTGGCTCCTGTCTAAAATTGGTCCTAGTATGTGTTCTGTATGCATGTGAGGGACCTTTAAATTGTAAGCTGCTTTAGGGCAAGGACTGATTTAAATGTACAAATAAATGTAAAGTCCTGTATAATTTGAGAGTGCTATATAATAAATCCTATCCAAACGTAAACCTGCTTCCACCCCCACATTCTAGGCCCGATACTAACTACCCTGTAAAGGATAGATGTGTACACTTCTCTATTCACAGGCACTCCGGTCCAGTTAAGTGATTGGCTCCCAGAACTGGCTTCAAGGTAGAGGAGCGACAGCGGACAATGGATGCCCCATAGTAAGTCTTTGGGTGTCGTCCCCACCCATTGTTGGCGCCCCATTGGACTTGTATGACAGCCAGTTACCATTTGCCTTTCTCATGAATGGTTACCTTTTAACATAGGCATGGACATTATTTTCAGTTTGATCTGGCCATAATGTATGGTCTGCCAGAGCTTTGTAAATGACATTATGTTGGCAGTTTTGGAGATTGCCACCAGATGGGTTAGAAAACCTTGTCTGTTTGCTATTGCTTTCCCCAAAAAGGCCAGGACAGGGAGTTTTCTGTGTGCACCTTGTCTGTGGTAACTGTGATATTGGGGTTTGCGGGCAGTGATCTTTAACACTATCTGAAAAGTAATATGGTTTTCAGTGGCATAGTTCCCACCAGTGCGGTCAGCTTCAGCTCGTTCAGTTCCAGAAATCAGGCTGGGTTCACACTAGTGAACCACATCCAATTTGCATGACCGCAGGTGATTCACACATGTCCGTTGTGGCTGCGGAGCGGATTGCACAGGGTGCATCTTTGGCGCAGTTTCAGGTTCCGAATTCATGCAAAAATTCTGGCCCAATTCGTCCCTGAAACAGAGAACAGATACCCACCGGACCCCTGCTGTCAGCCACATCCGTCTGCAGGGTGAACCCGACCTAAAAGTGGAACATGCTGTGTATTTTTTTTTTTTTTTTTCACACTGTACTGGAACGCAAAACTCACCGGAACGCATATGTCCTTATTTAAAGTGAAGAGAAAATAAAAAAGCTCTGGAACACATCAAAAACGCGTATGCAGAAAAGCATCAGGGACACGTTTATATGGTGTGAACTTGGCCCTAAATCTTATCATGGCTGCATCAGATCAGGATTTTATTTATTTTTTTTTTTTTTATCAGCGGGTGTGGTTATCAAATTGACTTTGTGGCACATATCAAACTGCATGCGTTTAACCCTCATTTTGCGCATTCTTTAATCCAACTTGTTTCCTACATAATTGCATGTTAATGTATTTTTAATCACTTTTTTGCTTTTCTTGCACCCGTACGCCTGTCTTTTGTCACCTAAGTGAAATTGAGGTAGCCTGTACTGCCCACAGACTCCTAGGGTATCGGTGTCGCATATCTCTGGAATCTTCCAGCAACTCAGAGCGCAGGGAGCTGATAGTGTAGTAGAGGCAGCCCTCCCATATCACGCTTGTATCTTTTTATAGGGAGTTCTAATGGTGGCCCTAATGGTCGTGGTTTTTTTTTTTTTCCTTCTCTTTCTTTTTCTTTTTCTTTCTTTCCACAACTTTTATTTATTTCAGGTACTTGTATAGCGCTGGCAATTTACACAGCGCCTTACACACACACACATTATAATAATAATAATATAATTTTGTACATTCACATCAGTCCCTACCCTCAAGGTCCCGAACTCACATTCATACATATGCTAGGGCCAATTTAGACAGGACCTAATTTACCTACAGCATGTCTTTGGAGTGTGGGAGGAAACCAGAGTACCCGGGGGAAACTTGCGCAAGCACAGGGAGAACATGCAAACTCCAGGCAGGTAGTGTCGTGGTTGGGATTGGAACCAGCGACCCTTTTGCTGCCAGGCGAAAGTGCTATCCACTGTGCCGCCCAGTAACGTTCCTCTGTAATACATGTAACTCACCATGTTAAAAGACATTTTTTTTTTTTTTTTCTTTTAAAGCTGATAATTGGTCCATTGTCACAGGTTGCACAGATTTTTGCTACAGCCAGTCGGTCATTACTGGAAAGTACCTTTTTTTTTCTAAAATGTAATACAGCAGGTAGAAAGCACTGTAACACTCCTGTTCTGCTGTGTAATTCATTGACCTATCTGATCCTCCTTTCAGATAACGCTGTGCAGAACATCATTTACAGCCTTTGGGTTTCATGTAACAAATCATGTTAAGTGATTGTAAAGGGTTGGGGGAGGGGAATTGATGTGGACCTTTTTTCCATTATTATTTACTGCTGGGAGTTGGGCTTTAAGTTGATTTTTTTGTTTTTTTTTTTATTTTTTTTTAATTGTTTTATCATTCTTAATCACGATGTGAACCCTTTTTCAGATGAAACTGGGCATAGTTTGAGAGAGGAGCTGCATTTAGAAATTGATTTGATGAGGCTTATAACTTTGATCAGTCTTTTCAACTTTGATTTAACGTATTGGGGGTAAATAGGGTGTTTGCCAGTCCATTCATCCTGTACACTGCTTATTCTGTCCAGGAAACGCTGCAGCTGTACAAATGTTTGCAGTCTGCCTGGATGAGTGATTTTTTTATTTATTTATTTTTTCTCTCCCCCTTTGCACATTGTCTGTCTGCTTTTAACAGGTTTATATTAAAGGTAAGATAATACGAGTTAAATGCAGCTGTCAGAAATTGTTAGTACCTCCTCCATATCAGATTTTCCTGGGCACCTCAAGAACTGAATCCATGCATACTCTGTATTCCAATAGCAATTACATTTCTGAACCGGTGCTCTTGTCCCAGCCCCGGTACCCCACAATGTGTGCACTTCTATATGGGACAGTTAGACCTGCATACTTATTGGGGTTCCTTCCATGGTGCTTAGAAGAGTTGGCGGTAGGGTGGTAATGCATGGAAGAATCTGAATAGCCTGTTTTAAAGGCTAAGTTCACCTTTTTTTTTTTTTTTTTTTCCCTGCTTCCTTATGTACCAATATATCGTTAATGAACTTATTTTGCAAAAATAAAACAGCTTTCCAGTAATTCTACAGTCTTACCTCACTCTTCATAGCTGTTTAACCCTCTCCAGCCCAAGGACGTCCTATGACTGCATTGACAGAGTGGGGATATCTCAATGATGCCTGCAGCTACAAGCATCATTGAGATCATCTTTTTTTGGCGATTCTGTGCACCATAAGAGCGATCATAGCAGCAGTTCAGACGCTTGATCATTCTTATAGGTGCTTCTCCGGGCCCGTCCGTACATTCGGCGGCCAGAAGAATGCATCCATCGCTGCTGGAAGTTGATATCAGAAAGCTGACTGGTCACCAGTCATCTCTAAGATCCTCGGAGGCCCGGGCACCATGTTATGTCATGTCCGGGCCGGCTTTATGCCATGTGGAGTTCTCTCAGTGGCATTCGAGCCTGAAGAAGGGGTGCAGCTATCGTGTCATCGTAGCCGTCACGCCCAGGAAACTCGTTGCATGTACAGGACGTCATCTGCCTGGGTCGGATCAGTGCTGCCAACCAAGCCTCGTTCTGAGACATCGGCCGGCTCATCCATCTCTGTCCAGCTTGTGAACACTATCATCAGCCTGACGGCTCCACCGCATGGACATCCTACGTTTCTGCTTACTGGATACTACACATTCCTGTGCCTTATTCATCATATTCTTGTGAGTGTTTTTAGCCATTGAGCTAATAAATTGTTTTTATGATTGCACTTAGAGGCGCCTCTCCTTGTTTTGTTTTCGAGAGTGGAAAATGACCTTATTTCCTACTACTTTGTCTTCATCGCTCATTCTATTCTTGCCGCTTCATAAAATGATGCACTTAGAATGTATAAAATGATTTTGAGACTTCCATTGTTTACTCGTGGACTTGCTTTATTAAGAACTGTGGGAATCTTACTAGGTGTAGGCTAGTATTGGTGTGTATGCATGCAAATATCTCTGCCGTTGATGTGTTTGCTATTGTAGTCATACGTTTAATATGCAAACATATGAGGGCTCACTGTCTGTGCCATGCTTGAAGCCCAATGATACTGCAAAGATAGAATTGGGGTAGATCATTATTCAGCTCAGAGTAGTGCAGAAAGAAGCTAGTTTATATATATACACACACACACACACACACACCTTCACACCATAAATACTGACAACATTTTATCAGTATGTACAGTTCATTTGTGTTGCAGATGTCCATGGGTAAGCCAATGGGTTTATTTAGTAATATGGTCTAAAGACTGGAGGTTTTCTCAACAAGGTGCACCAAGATATTGGATTATTGAATTGCCACAACTTTTGTTTTCTTCAGTCCTGAACAAATCTAAACGATCTTGTGCGTAGTCATAGATGAGCACGGAGCTCTCCGAGGACAAGGCTGGGTTGCGGAGGAGGTTATATGGCAGTTTTGGCATAGAAGAGGCAATGCAGAGTGAATCTTCAAACTCGCATCCCCATATATATATCGATTCAGAATGACAAAATCAATGTGCATTAAATATAAAAAGTGTAGATCGAAAAACAGAAATGAGTGCATCAATAATAAACCAATGCTCATGTATGACTGCATGTACAATCAAACAGCAGCAAAGGTAAATCTTCACATGTGCTTTACCATGGCAATCCACTCCACCATGGCACACCTGAAGGCTTACCAAGAAGTCACCCCGCCCCCCCCCAAAATCATGAGAAGCCCAAAATGTGCCTAATGAATGAATTGCAACACAGCCACAGCAGTTGAAAGGGTCATATTTTCCTCTTTACAACCTCCCTCCAAGGGCCACACATATGCTCCAAATCGTATCAAAATCTATGGACGAGTTTATTTAAAAAAGGTTAAAAACGCTTGCAAATCAAAGCAGATCCTATCGGCGCCAAACAAACTACACACCCAGGATGCGACTCACGAATGTGCACGTGCGTGGTGACGTCATGGCTTCGCCTTAGGTCAGTCAGTGATGCTGTCCAAAAGGCACCAGTGTGTCGCACTGTTGTTAAAGACTTCCTACAGATGTGTTTTGTTTTTTTGTTTTTTTTTGTTTTTCTGTTCTGAACAGACAACGGTTTAATCAAGTTCTGTTTTCTGTATGGCAGGGTAGTGTGGTTCTTTAGCCCAAGGCCTGCAGGGGAGTCTATTCCAACTGAGAAGTGACACCCTGTCCACTCTTGGACAGCATTGCTCACTGATCTAAGAGGGGGGCCAGAAGCCGAGACGTCACCACACATGCGTGAGTTGCATACTGGGATATGTACTTTTGTTTGGCACTGATTATTATTATTATTATTATTATTATTATTATTATTATACAGGATTTATATAGCACCAACTATTTGTATAGTGCGTTACAAAATGAAGGCAGATAGTACAGTTACATCACAATTTGATACAAGATTGGAGTTGAGCGAACCCGGACTGTAAAGTTCGGGTCCGTACCGAACTTTGGGGTGTCCGGGACCCGGACCCGAACCTGAACTTTTCAAAAAAAAAAGTCCGAGTTCGGGTCCGGGGTTCTGGTAATTTTAATGAAAATTCTTAAAAATGCTGTAAAAAAGTCCAGGAAGGTCCTAGAGGTCTGCAAAAGGAAGGAAAATGGGGATAATGGTGGGACAAGTGTCCTACAAAGAAATGGGGACAGGGAAATAACTTTAAATATTTAAAAAAAAATAAAAACATAAAAAAGCAAAAATGGAGGTGAATGGGGATCATCTTCAAACTGGGTCTGAAAAGTATTAATTAACAGTAGAGGCCATAGAACTGTTCTAAAATCATCTTCAAACTGTGTCAAAAAAGTATAAATAAGCCGGGAGAACCCATATCACTGTTCTGCAAAATGTGTGTGTCACTTTAAATGAAACCGGGAATAAGTGCACATCTGTTCTGCAAACAGAACATGTTCACACATCTGTTTAGTCTGTGTAACTTTTATTATAGCCGCTAATAAGTCAACATCTGTTCTTCATACATCTGGAAATAGTTTAGAACACTTTACCTAAAACCGGGGAGGAACCATACACCTGTTCTTCAAACATCTGGAATGTGTGTGTGTGTGAAACTACAGCATAGAGAAGAACAGGCATATGGTTTCGCTCTTCACACACAGTTTGCAGATGTTTGAAGAACAGTGATATCATATCACCTAACACCTGGATATGTTTATTTTGTGAACCATTCCATTGTAGATTTTGCTTTATGTTTTGGATCATTGTCTTGTTGGAAGACAAATCTCCGTCCCAGTCTCAGGTCTTTTGCAGACTCCATCAGGTTTGCTGCCACCACCATGTTTGACAGTGGGGATGGTGTGTTCAGGGTGATGAGCTGTGTTGCTTTTTACGCCAAACATAACGTTTTGCATTGTTGCCAAAAAGTTTGATTTTGGTTTCATCTGACCAGAGCACCTTCTTCCACATGTTTGGTGTGTCTTCCAGGTGGCTTGTGGCAAACTTTAAACGACACTTTTTATGGATATCTTTAAGAAATGGCTTTCTTCATGCCACTCTTCCATAAAGGCCAGATTTGTGCAGTATACGACTGATTGTTGTCCTGAGGACAGAGTCTCCCACCTCAGCTGTAGATCTCAGCAGTTCATCCAGAGTGATCATGGGCCTCTTGGTTGCATCTCTGATCAGTCTTCTCCTTGTATGAGCTGAAAGTTTAGAGGGACGGCCAGGTCTTGGTAGATTTGCAGTGGTCTGATACTCCTTCCATTTCAATATTATCGCTTGCACAGTGCTCCTTGGGATGTTTAAAGCTTGGGAAATCTTTTTGTATCCAAATCTGGCTTTAAACTTCTTCACAACAGTATCTCGGACCTGCCTGGTGTGTTCCTTGTTCTTCATGATAGTCTCAGAGATCCGTTTAAAGCGCAGAGAGCATCACAGTGCAGGTGCATTTATACGGAGACTTGATTACACACAGGTGGATTCTATTTATGATTAGTCGTTGAGGTCAACATTGGATCATTCAGAGATCCTCACTGAACTTCTGCAGAGAGTTTGCTGCACTGAAAGTAAAGGGGCTGAATAATTTTGCACGCCCAATTTTTCAGTTTATTTGTTAAAGTTTAAAATATCCAATAAATTTTGTTCCACTTTATGATTGTGTCCCACTTGTTGATTCTTCACAAAAAATTACAGTTTTATATCTTTATGTTTGAAGCCTGAAATGTGGCAAAAGGTCGCAAAGTTCAAAGGGGCCGAATACTTTCGCAAGGCACTGTATATGGTGATGTAAGTTTTTTTTTTTTTTTTTTTTTTTTTTTTTTTTTTTTTTTTTTTTTTTTTTTTTTTTTTTTAAGATTGGTGCTGAACTGCTTATTGCATCGATATATCCTATATTTGTACTAG
>BLSH010359464.1:798476-809587 GCA_018402905.1 Glandirana rugosa
TTTATCAATAAATGGTTTTTAAAAGTCAAACAAATGTTTGATTTTAATATTTTTTTTTTTTTTTAAATTCTTTTAAAACAAACCCAAGTCGCAGAATTTAGACCATATGCACAGTTTAATTTCTTTGTTTTATAGAAGAGGCAATGATTCGGTCTTGCACCCATGAAGATTTTCCAGCCAGATACTCCATACTCTTCAGGGAGGTCACAGATGGCCTGGGTATAGCAATGTTTAAATTGGGAATATGACTTAATGAATAATGAGCTGTTTGTGGTTACTCTTAGAAACTACCTACTTTTGGCAAACAAATATTCATTTCTTACATATTATCCTTAACCACTTGGAAGGTTTTACACCCCCTTATGACCAGGCCAATTTTTGCTTTTTAGCACTGCGCTACTTGCAACGCTGAACCCAAACAAAATTTTCTTAAATTTTTTTTTTTTTTTATAATTTTAGTTTGTAAACAAACTGAAAATTTTTGGTAAATAACTATTTTTCTTTACGTTCTGCTATAAAACATATCAAATAAAAAAAAAATTCTTAAGTTTAGGCCAAAATGTATTTGGTGTCTTTGGTTAAAAAAAGGCGTAATAAGTGTATATTGGTTTACAGCATTTACAAACCTTGTATATTGTACTGGAATTTTTATTTTATTTTATTTTTTTCATACTAATGGCAGTGATCAGTGACTTGCAGTGGGTCTGCAATCTGACAGTGGATGGAAACTGACTAACTGCCACCACCAGTGACGCTAATACAATGATAATACTATGTCACTGTACTAATGACACTGGAAAGGGGTTAACATCTCTGGTAATCAATGGGTTAAATGTGTGCTTAAGTGTTCATTTTAGTAATGTGTGCTGCTTTTATCTAAATATCTTCTCCCTGCTTCACAGGGAGAAGAAACCATGTGTGTTCTCTCTGTAAGGAGCCTCTGGGCTGTGATTGAACACAGCTGATCAGCAGTTCCCAGCCGATGATTCATAGTGGGAGACGGTGGGCAGGGCCATGCACCCTGTACTCAAGAGGCCAGTGATGCACTGGTATGACGCTGTGCCTGTATGGGCCGCCTGTCCACAGTACATTGCTGGCAGTCTGCAAGTGGTTAATACTTTTAATGGGTTGTTGGAGATTATTCATTTGTTGTATTTAGAGAATTGATGACTTTTTGGGATAACAGACCTTATTGTCTGATATTTTTTTTTGTTCTGAATCACCTTTTATCTTCAAAGGAGACAAGCATTTAAATCTAATTTTATTTAGCAGGGTAAATAAGTCCCTGCAGAGTCTAGCAATTTCCTAGAACAAGTGTGAGATAATCGAATATTGATAAGTGACGAAAACTTTTAAGGGCAGGTGACTTGTCTGTTTGGGGACTACCATGGAAATGTACTGCACATGATGGAACTTCACCCAAAACATTTTTTATAGAATGTGGAAGGTTTAGAACCTTTGTCATGTGTTTCAGTTGACCCTATTGGGGAGATTTCCACTGAACTAACCCTACCACAAAGTTCATTGTTTACCAACGTTTTCTTGCTTTACAAGAAAGCAAGGAAAATGCAAACAAATGTTGCATAGATCAATTAACAGTCTCTCATACACATTGCTTAGGTGTTGAAAACACAATTACGGCCATTGTCCCTATCGGGATTGAGCGAACTAAGCTAATCCAGAGTTTTTTTTAACAAGTTGGCTGTGGTAACGGACTATAAACATTAGAACAAAAAAAATCCAATTTCGAATAACCAAAAATAAGACCAAATCGGAAAAATTGTAATGCAATCGGCCATTGAACTGCACTGAATAAGGCATGGGCTAATATTCGGTTGGGAGGGGGGACTTCTGGTGGTTACGCAAAAATAAACACATCTGGTATGTCAAGGTCAATTGACTACCACAATATTCAAAACTGTTAAGTTTTGGCTGAAGTTAATCGCGAGAGAGGAGCAGTCTGGCAAAAAAGTCTAGCAAACCAGTCCGGTTTAAGACACATTTTAACCTCCAATTTTGGAGGCTAAAGGCTAGAGAACCGGTCGGGTGAAGGACTCTCACATGTGATTGGAGACATAAGGTGTGATCATATGCAGCTGTGTGAAGAGGAGTACTGGCCAGGCAAAGAGCCTTATAGGAGAGTGGAGATTTAAGGCAATATTATATCAATTTTTTTTTGTGAGTGCGATACCATAAGGGAGAGGAGTGCACATGGTGTAATGGTGAAGGAATACTAAGACTATAAGGCTTCCCTCTGATTCTTAAACGCCCTTCACAATGCATTCTTAAAGTCTAAGAACTGTAATGGATGCATGTCCGAGTACCAACCCTTGTGAATAATACCCCTTGAACCAGAGTGCGGAACACTAGGAGAGCGTTGCTAACCCCGAAATGAACAGTGCTTTTTTTTTAGTTGTAGAAGTATATTGTGGTTATAGTTTCATATTATTATTTATTATTATTATTATTATTATTATTATTATATAGGATTTATATAGCTCCAACAGTTTGTGCAGCGCTTTACAAAATGAAATAGTAGCTGCTCTATTTCAGCATAAGCTATAGGGTTTAAAGATAGGCGGCACATACATGAGCGCTGGGATCAGTGACCTCTATACTTGCTTTGTTTGAATTGTTTGGAATATGTTCCATGTTTTGTCCAACCCCCTTCCCATTCCTTCTGGGCTTACTTTTTATGTCTGCATCTTGATTTGAAATGTCTATTTTACAGAAGTTTCCTGATGGTGGGTAATGGTGGATAGTGAAGCCGGGGTCTCCAAACTTTCTAAACAAATGGCTGATTTCTAGTCTGTAGGACTTTTGGGAGATTGAACTATGGTTATTGGGAGTAGAAAAGATTTCAATGCCCATATTTGGTGTCAGTGGGAGTAATTGGGGAAAAAAAAGTAATTGTGTACTATCTAGATTTACCAAAATGGATAAACACTAGGTTTTCAATACCGGTCTATACAAATCACATTTAATAACAAATTGTGCAAAAAGTTGGTGAAATACCAGTAAAGTGACACGAGTATTAAAGTGCAATCAAACATAAGAGTCCATATGTGTCCTTAATGAATCCTTGATCAGTGTTCTTGAAATTCCTATTTAAATTGGTTCTAAAGGCAGAAGTTTTTTTTTATTTATTTTTTTTTTTATCATAATGCATTCTATGCATTAACCACTTGCCTACTGGGAACTTTTACCCCCTTTCTGCCCATGCCAATTTTCAGCGCTGTCGCACTTCGACAATTGCACGGCCATGCAACACTACCTAGACAAATTTTTTGTTCGTTTTTTTTATTTTTTTTTTCTCTTGCACCTGATTGGGCATTCTAAACAAAGTTGAGCTTTACTACATATACATTTACTAAGGAAAATAAGTGCAACTGCACTTTCAAAGTTCACAGCCTGTTTGCCTTATGTGGATCTTTCCCAGTGTCTTACTGGTGGTAATTTTGAAGGCAAATTGAGACATTTTCTGTTTGTAACACTTCCATTTGCCTTTCAAACAAGATTTTACAGAAACTGGTAGCCTAAGTGATCGCTTTTTTTTTGTTTTTTCTATCAGGATAAAGTTTAACAACTTTTAACTGTACAATAAACCATGCATGTTCCAAAGTATTACATTTTATACAATACCTTCACAAAATACAAAGTGGAATAATGTTCTTGTACATAGCCAAAGCAGGTTTATAAAACCTATTGAACCTGAGATGTCAGTCGTTATATCTCCCAGTGTATTCATCCCTAGATATGGTTTTTGAAGACATTCTCCTCATCTCTTCCCCAGTACTTTAAATTAAACTCACTCCAAGGGTGAGGACACATTGAGTGGTTGAGTCCCCATGTTAAGTCAGTAGGCTATAAAGAATTGGGTCTAATGAAGCCAAGCCAGGGGTAACTTGCCAGCATCCCCAGATCTTATTTAACTGGGTCGGGCTGCCTCTGTGCTGATATATTAAGCGCTCATATCTAAAAGTTAATCCCATGTTGGCTAACCACATCTTTAGAGTTGGAAGGGCTTGAGAGATCCAATGTTGCAAGATCAGCTTTCAAGCTTGGAACAGTGCTCTGGACACCGCCTCGCTAACATATTTGTCTGTTATAACCTCATCCAGTATACCCAGTAAGCACGGTTTAGGGTCGAGAGACAGTTACTTGAAAAGTTTTGTTGACTGTGTTTACTATGCCAGTCCCAAAGTGGTGCAACTTTGTGCACCGCCAAAGAAGATGTATCAGGTGCCCATTGACGCCCTTGCATCTCGCACACCATGGGTCTGGGCGGAGTCCAAGAGTAAATGCAACAAGTGGGGTACTATGAAGTGTGTGTGTGTGTGTGTAGATAGATATAAAATAATATATTTGACAGTCTTTGGATTACATTTAAAGAACAACCGTGGACAGATTCCAGGGCCTCCAACCACTGATCCCCCATCTCTATCTAAAGTGATCACTTTTCTGGTCAAAATAGTTTCACGTTCTCTTTTTTCTTGGACATATTCCTGACCTGTGCAGATGTATTACTGTAGAACAGCCTGAGCAGGTTAACTGGACCTCTTGCCTATTTCGTTCGAAGGGTACAGTGTTCAGACTTTGCTCTTAAACTGGCCACACGGATTACAATTGGATTTTGTAGTTGTTTAGGGCCCATTGTACAGAAATTTCAATCTGTGCTAATTTGCATTTGCCCAGGACCAGATTTGTCATTAGGCATATGTAGGCACCCAGAGAAACAAATTGCTTGGGGATCAAGAGGATATGTCTGGCCCCCTTTTTTTTTTTTTAATGCCAGAAGTGTAATGAAGAATATTTGTTTTTGACGTATATGCCGACTCTTCTATCTCTTCTTCATTGCATTGTGGTGGGAATAAAAATAAAACATTCAGGACCATGTCTACGGTAACCCAATTTGCAGGAACAGATAGGAATAAAAAATGCCTCATTTCCCTCAACTATGTAGCCTTTCTCCAAAACACAAAGACAACCTGTCTCATAATGTGTATGCTGATTACTCTCTAGCTCTAGTAGCTTGAGTCAGACACAGCATCTTGTAAAAAATCCTGCTCATGGACACCACAAATTGTAAGGTATTCCAAAAAAAACAAAACATTTTTTTCCTTCCGAAAAATTGAAAACCGAATTTGGAATATGTTCTTTTGCAATGATAGATAATATATGTATGACATTGTATTCAAACTGTATAACGTGAAGACCTTAACCACTTTCCGACCGCCGTACTACTATATTCAACGGTACTTTGATGTGGAATACCGTTGTTATGGTAGCAGATAGCTACCATAACCCCGATTATTTTTTTTTTTTTTTCTGCCAGCAATTCTCTTTCAGATAGAAGTGGTCTTAGCAGTGGATTTGCCGCAAGATCACTTTTATCGGTGGCGGGAGAGGTGCGAACCCCTTGCCCCCCAACCGCGGCCACTTTTCCATCATCCCCACCGCTTACCAGACCCGCCGATAGCGGCGGAGATGATCGTGTCCCCCCTGGGCAGGAAGCCGAATGAGCGGATGATGCGGTCCACTCGGCTAACATTGCAGGGTGGAATCGACGTCACCATTCACTTCCGCCTATAGCTCTTAAAGGGGACACTTTTTTCTTTATTTTATTTTTTTTTGCGTTTAAGTGTAAATATGAGCTCTGGGGTCTTTTTGCGCGCGGGGCCCGTCTTTCTGGCAAAGTCCGGCCTTTTGCCGTGACATACACGGTGCATGTGCCGTAACGCCGCAGGTACGGTTTAGGAGTTATTAATTTTACCTACAGGTAAGCCTTATTATAGGCTTACCTGTAGGTAAAAGTAAACAAATTGGGTAGACAACCGCTTTAAATGATTCTTATTAATGTTCTCCACCATCACAGGATGATAACTTAGTCTGGTCAGTAAATTTGTTTTTTCTTTTCCTTCTCTTGGTAAAATGTTGACATCTAGAGTTTGGAAACCTTTCCACAGTGCAATTTCTGCAAATTCTGAGAAGAAATATATTCTCTTCCAAATGCTACAAGAATGACAAAACATTCTGGCTTGCCAGAGGTGCCCTGAAGACACCTAAATACTTTATGGCATGAAATGATGAGGACCATAATGAGTGCAAGTAGTTTTTCCCTCCGGAGTTCTCATTCCGGAAACACAGTTTCTGCTGCTGTTTCTTCACCAGCATAAGGGAGTGTAACAAACCACTGCCTCCCAAAGCTACTACACAATACCTTCATTTATAGATAACATGACACCTCTACATCAAAATGACTTAACTTTTAAACTACTCCACACTGAATTTTTTTTTTTTTGCATAGCATAGTTCACTTGATCATGGGCACTATTAGGGCTCATTCACATGGGCGCAGTGGGCCATACAGCATGCATGAGCCATTTGTATATGCTTTTGGAGCAGCGTAAAGCTGCATGCGTGTAGGCCATGCTAGTCAATGGAAAAGAAGCAACTGTTTGGGCATCCAATTTGCCAGGTACAAAGGGCATCTGTCCCTGTACGGCTGTTACTTTAATGCCCTTACAGCCACTGCCCCTCCATGGACTAACAGACTGCCTGGGCACTGCTCCAAAAGAACAAATGGCTTTTGCATGCTGCATGGGTCTCTCTGCCTGTATGCATAAACCTGTAGTGAAGAGAATGATCAGATGGTGGAGCTTAGTCATTAACTTGGGTAAATTAGGCCCTAGGTAAAGTAAATCTAATCAACTTTTTTTATTTTTTTTATTGTTTTATTTTTTACAACAAACCTTTTTATACTTGCCTGCTCTGTGCAATCGTTTTGCATAGAGCAGCCTTGATCCACCACACACACAGTATGGCTCTGTCCCACTCTCTGATCACCATCTGGCAGGAGCAATGGCCTCTTTGCTGCTCCCAAGCACAGCACTGGATCAAAATTGGGCTTGGGCAAGTATAGCCGGGGGTGAGCAGAAGTTTGTTTACTTTTAATGCAGAATGCATTAAGGTAAAAAAAAAAACCTGCTTTTAGAACCACTTTAACAGTATGAAATAGTAAATTGATTAAAATGGATGTAAAACCTCCATATACCCAGTGAAGTGAACAGCCTCAGATGATACACAGAGATGACACAAACCTCTCTATACAAGTCTTGCATGTACAGTGGGTATGGAAAGTATTCAAACCCCCCTTACATTTTTCACTCTTTGTTATATTGCAGCCATTTGCTAAAATCATTTAAGTTCATTTTTTCCCCTCATTAATGTACACACAGCACCCCATATTGACAGAAAAACACAGAATTGTTGACATTTTTGCAGATTTATTTAAAAAGAAAAACTGAAATATCACATGGTCCTAAGTATTCAGACCCTTTGCTCAGTATTTAGTAGAAGCACCCTTTTGATCTAATACAACCATGAGTCTTTTTGGGAAAGATGCAACAAGTTTTTCACACCTGGATTTGGGGATCCTCTGCCATTCCTCCTTGCAGATCCTCTCCAGTCCTGTCAGGTTGGATGGTAAATGTTGGTAGACAGCCATTTTTAGGTCTCTCCAGAGATGCTCAATTGGGTTTAAGTCAGGGCTCTGGCTGGGCCATTCAAGAACAGTCACGGAGTTGTGAAGCCACTCCTTCGTTATTTTAGTTGTATGCTTAGGGTCATTGTCTTGTTGGAAGGTAAACCTGCGGCCCAGTCTGAGGTCCTGAGCACTCTGGAAAAGTTTTTCGTCCAGGATATCCCTGTACTTGGCTGCGTTCATCTTTCCCTTGATTGCAACCATTCGCTCTGTCCCTGCAGCTGAAAAACACCCCCACAGCATGATGCTGCCACCACCATGCTTCACTGTTGGGACTGTATTGGACAGGTGATGAGCAGTGCCTGGTTTTCTCCACACATACCGCTTAGAATTAAGGCCAAAAAGTTCTATCTTGGTCTCATCAGACCAGAGAATCTTATTTCTCACCATCTTGGAGTTCTTCAGGTGTTTTTTAGCAAACTCCATGCGGGCTTTCATGTGTCTTGCAGGAGAGGCTTCCGTCGGGCCACTCTGCCATAAAGCCCCGACTGGTGGTGGGCTACAGTGATGGTTGACTTTCTACAACTTTCTTGCATCTCCCGACTGCATCTCTGGAGCTCAGCCACGGTGATCTTTGGGTTCTTCTTTACCTCTCTCACCAAGGCTCTTCTCCCCCGATAGCTCAGTTTGGCCGGACGGCCAGCTCTAGGAAGGCTTCTGGTCGTCCCAAACGTCTTCCATTTAAGGATTATGGAGGCCACTGTGCTCTTAGGAACCTTAATTGCAGCAGAATTTTTTTGTAACCTTAGCCAGATCTGTGTCTTGCCACAATTCTGTCTCTGAGCTTTTCAGGCAGTTCCTTTGACCTCATGATTTTAATTTGCTCTGACATGCACTGTGAGCCCTAAGGTCTTATATAGACAGGTGTGTGGCTTTCCTAATCAAGTCCAATCAGTATAATCAAACACAGCTGGACTCAAATGAAGGTGTAGAACCATCTCAAGGATGATCAGAAGAAATGGACAGCGCCTGAGTTAAATATATGAGTGTCACAGCAAAGGGTCTGAATACTTGGGACTATGTGATATTTCATTTTTTTTTTTTTTTTTTTTTTTTTTTGTGCAAAAATGTCAACAATTCTGTGTTTTTCTGTCATTATGGGGTGCTGTGTGTGCATTAATGATTTTAGCAAATGGCTGCAATATAACAAAGAGTGAAACATTTTTAAGGGGTCTGAATACTTTCCGTACCCACTGTATATCTTCTGTCCTCACGTTAATACACTGTTTAGAAAGTGCACATTCTGTTAGATTTTCCACTTCCTCATTCCTATCTAGGAGGAGATGATTGATAGCTGCTGTGAGAGACTATGAGAAAGCTGATTGGAGGAAAGGCACACTCCCTTCCCATACATGCAGAGCCCTGTCTGTGTATTGTTTAACAGCCTGCTAATCTATTGTTAGCAACCTCCTTCCACTCTAAATTTTCTGTCCTGTCTCCCAGAACAAGTGAGAGCTTATTAGGCTGATAACAGAGCTACTAGTGACAGAGCTATGGAAGAAGAGACCGTTATGGGACATAGCTATTTGAAGAGAGATAAGAAAACACTACAGACAGATGTGTCCAACTCAAATTTCATGAATCTGGTTTACATCCACTTTAAGGTGTCACAAAATGCAGACTATGAAAAACTCTTTACATGCTATATAACTGTGTCATAATCACGAAGTCATTCGTTTTGTGTAGAGTGAAATATACCTGGTCAATCCTGATTTCAGCTGTCCCTCCCATCTTCTGTGTCCCAATTGCAGCCTGAGATTGTGTAGACCAGCTATTGTCATCTACTGAGCATGCTCCAGTTTTAATTTTCCCTTCTAAGCTCTTAATTTCCTCTTCATATCTGTGCAGCCCATGTGACAATAGTCACGCATGTAGGTGTATACACAGTGGTAAATGACTCTCATTGTCCATGTTGTCCTATAGCTAAATGCTACGGGGATGGGATATAGCATGCAGATTTATAACATTAACATTTGTTGTTCAATAAAGATTTATAGGAGCTATAAAACGGTTATTTGTTTTATTTACAATTTTGAGTAGCTCTTATGAAACATATCAAGAACTGAAGATGCCAAAGAACAGGGAAAGATAATGTAGCCACACAACAGCATTGCAGGATTTAAAGTGAATAAGGTACTTGGAGGATTGAAAAAAAACAATACAGTGGTATGATATGTATGAATAACGACAATTTAACACTTCTCTGTTAAAGGCCCCCCTCATTTTGTCATGCAACTTTGCAGTCCCAATTCGCAGGATAAGTTGCACAAGTCGTACCCTATTATTTCCAATAAGTACTGTTCAGATCTGTGCAACTTCAAAGTAGTCCCCGACTTTGATGGGGCTTTTGAGGTCCATACACCTCAAGATTACACAGGCATTGCTTCAAGTTGTGGGACTTTCAGCTTGTACAAGTGTGAAAGGGATCTTAGTATCATTTTAACTGAAGTTCAAAGTGATATTAAGGTCAAGTTCTTCTATTAAAACAATAATGAAAATGTTATACTTGCCTGCGTTGTACAGTGGCTTTGCCCAGAGCAACCCTAATCCTCCTGCCGGCACTCTTGGCCCCACCCCTTCTCTTCTCATTCTCTCACTGACTGTGACAGCAGTGGGCACCATTTGGAGAGTCCCCGGAGAGCCGAGACTGTCATGCACATTGCTGGATTGAGATGGGGCTCAGGTAAGTATGAGGGGGGGGCTGCTCCACACAGTTTTTTTTTTTTTTTTACCTGCATGCATAGAATGCATGCAGGTAAGAAACCTTGAGCCTTTAGAACAGCTTTAACTTTTATCTAATCAGATTGGAATAGTGAGTTTGTCATACAGTTGTACAGAATGGTCTCAGTGTAGGTTGGGTTGTGTGAATTTTGTATTACATTTTTTACAGTCATTATTGGGTTGCACAATATTTGAAATGTTGTGGAAAAGGCATATGAAGGTAAGCACTTTTAGAATAGGATGCAAGAATACAGCTCGTAAATATAGGGTAGTAGCTGATAGGTCTGGGGTTGTTCTGGTCCCATATACCCCCATCATTCTAGTCTCCCAATGTTCTTATATAACCTTTATATACGGCTGGAATTATATTTTTGTCTTGCCCATCAAGTTAATGTAGATGTTTTAGATTATGTTCTCTAAAGTAATGAATACGTAAGGCATTATTAACCACTTGCCGACCGCCGATCGGCATCTGACGGCGACAAAGTGGTTCGTTATCGCAAAACGCCGTCATACGACGGCGGCTGCGATAACGCGCACTGTGAGCGCGCGCGCGCCGCCGGAGGCGCGCCCGCGCGCTCACTGTGTTCGGGGAGGGCCAGGGAGCGGGTGCGGCGGCTTCGATTGCCGCCGGCTACCCGCGATGGCCCCCCCGGAGCGAATGAGCGGAGGTCCGTGTATGTAAACACGGACCTCCGCTCTGTGTGAGGGGGAAGGGATGTGATCACAGCCTTCATTTACGTGAAGGCTGTGATCGCTTCCCTTCCCCAGATAGGCAGTCCCCCTTACAGTTAGAACACGCCCAGGGAACATAGTTAACCCTTAGCGCGCCCCCTGCAGGTTAACC
>BLSH010359464.1:815185-829466 GCA_018402905.1 Glandirana rugosa
CCTTGGGGGCGCGACCTCTGACTCGAGACCCGACGATCTATAGTGGAAATTGTACCTTCTCGAGGACGCGGTCGACTAAGTTTTTCGCCTCCCTGCACCTCCTCGCCTCACCGACTCCTCCACAGACCTACTTCTCCGTCAGGGCAGCCACAGATAATGTCGACAATACCTCTTAAGGGTCTGACATCTTCTCTTGGTCCTATTGTCGTCACCAAACCGAGGGGGATGACAGGTTTCTTCCCCTGCGTCTCCATTGTTCCCTTTCTCCTTCTCTTCTAAGAGGGAGTAGAGGACAGTCCTTTCTTCAATCCTTCAGATCCAGTGCGAAAACGCCCTGAGAAGCTGGCTGAGGTGATTCTTTTCTGGCTCTGTTAGATGAGCGTGACCTAGACTTCCTAACTTCTTTCCTGACAGGAGATGAGGGAGAATCTTCTCTTCCTCTTTCCCTTGTTACCTCTGCGTCCCCTTCTTTGGACAGTAGGGGGAGCCAAACCACTGCTGTTATCCTGGTTCTCTTCTACAGTCTGGGAATTCTCCATAACAGCTGTAATAGACACCGACGGGACTGCCTCTTCATCCAGACACCTCCTCAGCCACTCCGCTCCTCCACGTCCCTCCGCTTTTTGAATCAGCTGGCGCAGGAGCTCTTCCATGTTAAAGGTGATATCTAGCAGCCCAGAGCTCAGTCTCCAGCGCGGGGGTTCCTCAGGCAGGCAACAGAGCGGGAACAGCCGACTTTATGCACTCTGCCCGGCTCAAGCCCGCCCGAATTAGCCAATCACTGCCTGTTGCTACCTGTTATACAATCTGCCATCTCCCGGAGCAACCTAAGAGAGAAGAAAAAGGGGGGGGAGAAGAGAGACAGGGGAAGCACTTTGTACTGTCCCATGGAGCCCCGCTTAATCGCTAGGGGCTCATCCATTCCCAAAATATTTACAGAAATGTCCCCCTGTGAATCCTGCATCTCCAGCACAAGTCGCTTTTTTGTGGGAAAATTGTAGCAAGGGCTGTTGGGGTCAAAATCTTGCAGTAGTTCAGTAGTTTCTTAATATTTTCTGCCAATCAAAGTTTTGTGTGCAAAGGACAGGATTCTGTCTTTCTGAGTATTTGAGGACTTCATATTCATATCCCTTTTCTCATTTTTGAAGGTTTTTTTTATTGAGCTATCTGGGGTCAAAGTATCCCGCGCCTTCTGATTCAGCCTTAAGCTCCGTACACACGATGCAAATTTCGGCCGTTACTTTTCGTACGACGACCGATCGTCTGAAATTCTTACTGTTAGTATGCTCCTTTCAGACATCTGATCTTGATTTTTGGGACAACAAAAGCTGGATGAGCAGACTAGAATTTTTTTTTTTTTTTTTTCATATGTCAAGGCAACGTCCGATTTTCATATCATTAATCCATTTTTCGTACAAAAGAAAATTGTACCATCGCGACTATGCATGCTCAGAAAGGAAAAAAAATACATACAAAGCCATTTAACACATTACGTCACTTCTGACATTGAATTTGGTCGTAGGAAATTTTTTGTATGGTTAGTGTGCTCTTTACTTTCGACATGAGACAAGCATCCAACAAAAACCGGACATTCTGTCGTTTTGAAGTGTACGAGGCTTAACAAGCACAGGACTGTGCGCGATTAGTTGGCTGCTCAAGTTTTCAGCCAGGACTTTGACAGCTGGGAACCAGGACTCAGCTGAGCGCTTTTGGTTCACCACAGATGAGGTTGATGAATGGAGATACCAAACACATCCAAAGAGCTCAAATTATTAAAGCCAAACTAAAGTGTCGCCCCTTTTTATTTGTTATAGACCGGTACCCTAACCTATTTCCTTGATTGCCATTTATGCTTCTATTTATGACTCTTGACACACGGCCCCATCTTTATCCTGGGGGAGCAGTAAAGATGTCCACGCATTTCAATTGATATGAAAGTCTGCTATACTGATCATATTTAGGATAAATTGATACATATTTGGTCATTTATATCCTGTGGTATCTAAAGAGAAATGAGCAAGCACATTAGAAAATGGTTTTTGATGTAATTTTTCATGAGGATGGTGCGTTCATAAACTGAATAGAAACTAATAAAAGCCAAACAAATGTGTCCCCACCAAAAGAAAATATTTACAAGTACCGTTGAAATTCAAGATTGATCGTAACCGTTGACAGCTTTTTTTGTGGCCTGCATAACAGCGTGTTATTGGCAAATGGCCCAGTAGCTTAGGAATGCTGACATTGTGGATGATTTACTTAAGGAGTACTTTTTTTGCCTCTTTGATTAGTTATTAATGGCTATAGCTTGGATATTTTATGTAAATTCCGATTTCCTGAATCAAGTAAAATATTAACTTTTTATAAAATGTCTGGATCAGTAGAAAAAAAAAAAAAAGTCCTCACAGATGGGACCTGCCAAGCCTCATGATCATGCACACATTAAGCAAATTTCCTCCAGCCGAAGATCTTTTTCAGCAGTTCAGGGGTGAGATAGATTTTATGCAGTCTCTAAACCCTTAATTACCTCATAACTAGGTAAATTTTCATGAATTACATGAAAATATTAGGCCATTAACAGGTCTCCTTTTAGAAAGCGACACCCAAATACATTTTGGTTAGTGCATGCTAAAGATAAAGATTTATGACCAGCCCTTTTTCTTTATCGTACATTGCATGGCTTTCTAATAATTACTGTTTAGTTATATCCTGCCACCTTCAGGTGGGCACTGACACTCAGTGTGAAGGGTCTGACCTTTATCCCAGGTTTATTTATTTTTTTGCCAGTGTCCTTAGGCGAGTGATCTAGTTGTCTTTCTATGCTACAAGGATGTTCATTTTAAATGCATAAACTTGCACTTTTAGATATGGTGGTCTATATCCAGATTATTTCCTAGAGGAATCTCTTGGAGGAACTAAACCTGGGCCCTGCATGGGAATAGTTGTAGGGATCTGCTGGTAATTTGTGCCCTAAGCACGGAATCTTGGTCTTAAGCAGTCTCTCTGGTATATGGTACATCAAGGTAACATGGGTTCAGGGGAAAGATCATCCCCCAAAGACCTTCAGGTAAGCCAGACAAAGGAGGGGGTGAAGATTTTAGCAGGCTCTGTTTAGATTCTAGCTCTACGTCTTTCAGGTAAGGTAAAAGGTGAGGTCTGATGGTGGCAGCCTTGGAAGCAGTAGCATATGCTTGGTTTCACTCCAGGAAGTTGCAATGCAGCATTCTGTATGTGTGGGACAAACTGGTACAGTCCCTTGATCACCCAATGATTTTGTTACCCCCAACCCCCCCCCCCCCGCCAGAAGGTCCCTGGTTTTGTGGATTCTCTGCTTGACACTGGAGCAAGGGAAAATCATTCCTGCCTCTCCCTTGGTAGGTTTTAGTTATGGATTTTAGTCTGATGGTTTAGATTTTTTTTTTTTTGTCTCACAATAGTTGCGCAGAGATTTATCAAATTAAAATTTTCAGGTAAAATATAAAAGATGTTATGCGGACTACTCTGTCATGCTTTAAAATTGTGCATGTGTGTGGAATGGCGACAAACTATGGTAAACTATCCACAGGCGACACTATAAATGCCTTTTACAGGTTACAAGTTTAGGCCTGGTGCTACCCCACGTGTGGCGCAATAGCAATTTACATGTGTGCAGGACCCATGTGCAAATTTGCATTTGTGCGTGAGCACGGGGCAGGGGGAAGGGTGTGCGTTTTATTTATTTTTTTCTTAATTTTTTTACTTTGTTACCGCAAGGGATGAACAAAATCACTTGTGATTGCATGGGCCGTGACACGTCCTCTTTATAGAGACATCTGGGGTCTATTACACCCCAGATCTCTCATCTGCTCTCCAAAGCAGCTGATGAAACTGATCCCAGTTTTATCAGCTGCTTTACAAGCTGGTAGCCGCTTGTGCACAGATACCGAAAGTGAATAAATCCTTGTCTTACAGTTTCACAGAAGAGATTGAAGAACAGAATTCTTCCCACTCTTCATAGTGCATCTGATGCAACAAACAGGTCTCATTGGTCCCAATTCCCTCCCCCTCCCCTTTCGGCAATCTGTGAAAGTGACCGGGTGCCTTTAGAGCCACTCGGATAACTTTTTACTACAAAGTTAATCGCCGGCTGAAAAAAAGATGCCTGTAGCCATGATCCTGGTATCGCTGCTTGTTCCCAAGGACTCCTGGGCCATGTGACTGTACAGAGGATGGGGAGGGAGTGAGTGAGCACACACAGAGGAAGGCCCAGCATGGACGCGCCTTTCTCTGTGCTGGCATGGACAGATTCATCTACTTTGTCTGTGACGGATACAAGAATCTAGCGCAAGCAGTCTCTTGGTGCAGCACCCCTATGGAGTTCTAAAGGGTGTCTATGACCATACCAGGAAAATATTTTGGGGAATTCTTAACCCTGTAGAATTCATCCTCAAAGCCCCACATATACAGAGCCCAAGTCACCTTTTCTGTTATGATTTGACAGTTGATGCAGATTGATTCTGAGTGATGCTCTTTGGAAACCTCTGCAGCAATTCATCTTGCAATACCAATGTCCTAATAATAGTTACTGGTTGTCACTATTGAAGGACATTTCATTAGTTTTATACAAGCTTTGTGCTGGGGAAAAACCGTTGCACATAAAATAAGCCAAATTTCTCAAAGATATTTGCTTATACATTTTACTTATGGTATTTTTTACAGATATCAATTGTTTGTAGAATTGAAATTGAATGCTTGTAGATCACATCAGACCTATAGTGCCACCTGCTGACCAAATAGTTCCTTACATTTCAATGTATAACCCACCTGATGTTTTTAGTACTGCGTTTTACTGTGTGTTCAAAATGCAAACAAAATCATGCTTTTCATATGAGAACATTTATAAATTGCAAATATGTTTGTCTACCATTATTTGTTGTAACAATGGTGCATACGCTCTTGATTTATACTAGAAGTCTGTCTATTCAATTCCATACTCAAGCAAAAAAGCACACGATCCTTTGAGCATTTTTTGTAATTTGTAATATGCTGTAATTGCTGAGTATTGTAGCAAATGTGTTCTTAAACCTGAAGATTGTGTTAGTGAAGGAACCTGCAGGTAAACTACAGTTTCCCTGCCCTTGTTGATTGAGATCACCAGCAGAATGCTGTACTGTAATTGCTTGGAGAAGTTGATTTACATCTTTATATACCATACATTTGTGTATGTTTATGCCACAGCCATTTTTTTTATATTTTCAATAATGCAGGAACTGTAAAATAGTATTGTTTTCTATGGAAGGTATCGTTTGTACAAATTGGTACCAATTCTATATTTAACTATATTGGCTTTCATGTAATGATCAGTAGACATGTGCACTGCTGAAAAATTAGTTTTTCTTCTTTTTTTTTTTTTTTTTTTTTTTTTTATTTTTTTGGGTCATTGGTTATGATCCAAATTTATAATTCCGGATATTTGAAAATAAGAGATTTAAAAATAACCATTACTAACTATTAAATTATAAGTATTGGAGTTTCCTTTCAAATTTGGCTGTTTAGTAGACGTAGCGAATACAAATTTATCCGAAGTTTACGAATTATCCCAAATAACGAATGCCGCATCTAAACAAACGGAACTAAATAAGACGGCTTGGTTCACACCTAGGCAATGTGACTTTGGGGGTGACTTTGCTAGGCGATTTGAAGGTGACTTCAGTGCGACTTACAATGCAACTCCATGCCAGACGACTTTACCAGTCGCCAATATGTATGTATATAGGTGTGTGTGTGTGTGTGTATATGTATATATAAATAAATATCGGACATTTGCCCGGTGGGCCCAAGCCGCTTATCGGCCTGGCTGTGACATCTGACATGCAGGGACGGCTGCCAGTGCTCGGCATATGCTGGCTGGTGGTGGGAGGATCGGAACGAGTCTCTTCATTTCCCGCCCACCAAGCCGGTCCATGGCAACCCAGGCTGCTGCAGAACTGAACGTCCCTGTTTGCGTATGTGCTCCGCAACCAGGACGTCAGGAGAGGAGGATGCACAGAGAAGCCGTGGCTGAGGAGTCCTTCTGCACCACCCACCTTCAGTATATGCAGCCACAGCACCTTGCTGTCTCAGACCCGCCTCCCGCACATGAAAGCCTGCTAGGTGCTGTAGCTGCCCATAGGGAAAGTACTGCGGCTGGTGTATACCCACCTCCCTTCCCGCCAGGGTGCTGCAGGCCATTTTGTTAATGGTAATTATGATCTTTTTTTTTTCTTTCACTAACTGCAGTGTGATTATCAGAGTTAATCTGCTGTCTCCGGGTACTCCTTTCCTTCAGCAGCCATGTGCATGGCTCAAGCTGGAGGGGTGACTGTTCTACCCAGAAAAGTAGACTGTGGGTTAAGTATTTAACAGGCTTTGGAAGCACTACTAAAAGTAATACCCACAGAGCCAGTTATTAAGCAAAACATTACGGTCTCTGCAATGTTTTAACAAAAAAAACAGTTATAAAGGAGTTTTGCTTAATAACTGGCTCTGTGAGCAGGGGTGGTCCGTCCATTAAGGGCGCTTGGGTGCCGCCCCCCTGTCCTGGCCACCGCCTTCTATGCTAATGGATAGATTTATGCATAACATTAATCTATCTATTGCTGCCGCGACCACCCCCTATTCATGCGTCCAGCCCCTTCAGGATGCCGGCCGCATGAATGACATCAGCGGGGGGGGGTTTCTTTGAAGCACCTGATTAAAGCCATTGGCTCGAATAGGCTTCAAAATAGTGGCTCGTGGCGCAGAGCAGCCCACTCACATGTGTTAGAAAAGCAAGTGAACATTTGCTTTTCTAACACTGAAGGGCCTCTCCGCCAATTGGGAAGCGCGCGTATGTTCCCCATTTCCCAATTGGCTGAGAAGTCAGGTGATACTATGCTCTGCCCGCTTCATAGATGGGGTAAGTGCGGGACTTTAATGTCCCGACTGCCTGGGGCGGGGGGGAGAGAATCTGCTGTCACTGCCACGAGCCCTGCCCTGGTGAATGCTATACTGTATACTTTATCTGGTGATGCTGGGCTGTATACTCCTCACACAATGGGTGGAATCTATAAGGGGTGGGGCTTATGAGAAATGGGAGTCAAAAATGAAGGGTGGGGTCTGCCATGCCACCCCCTCCTAAAATTTTACCAGCCGCCACTGTCTGTGAGTAAAGCCTAGTACACACGGGCCAACATTTGGCCCATATGTACAGCAGCCTGTCCATTTGGTCCGGCCTCTGTTGAAGGTCTGCTGACTGGCTCCTGATCAGCGATCTTGGCCAATGGCTGAGAGCACTGACCGGAGTGTTCTGGTGGGGGGCCGTCCCCCTGTCAGAACACAGTAGCTCAGCAAGGGAAATCCCTGATGTAACATTGGATTGTTGGTACAGCGGCTCCAACCTGAGCTGTCAGTTTAGTGGTGTGTACAAGGCTTAAGCTTTATAACAGGCTTTTCAGTAGTCTCAAAATCAGTTATTAAGCATTACTCGCAGAGCAAGTTATAAAAGAGTTTTGCTTAATAACTGGCTTTGTGAATACTCCATTATATCTGGCTTTGTAAGTCATGCTTTATAACTGGCTTTGTAACTACTACTTTAGAACTTTTAAAAGGGGTCTGCACTTTATAACAGGCCAGGGTTTGGTAACTTGGTTTCTATAGTAGCTCCCAAACCCTGTTCTAAGGCTACATTTACACATGTTTAGGTGCAATGCAAATGGCAGGGGCAGGAATCTGCTGATTCCTACTGCTGTTTTTGACACCCCTGAGTGGCTAGCTGCATTGCCATTTTGTGTGTTCTGAAGGTGCAGGGGGCTGATCTGAGGTGTGACGGTGCAGGAATCATGATGATCTGATGTGTCCTACTATTTTCAGGACACCACCATCAAAACTGGAGTTAAAGTAAGATACAAAGCAGCATCATATGGCAGCTCTGATCTAAATTGTCCCCAATCTGTCAGATTAAACTAAAAAAGGTACCGTAATCTAATCCACACATCCCGGAACCCCACATCCCGTGTGTGTGTGTGTGTGTGTATATATTACATACACACACTATGTTTGGAAACATCAAGATCGTTCCGATTAGTAGGAGTCGGCTAGAAATAATGAATATTCAATGTGGAAATTAAATGTTAACCATTAGATACATTTTAATTGGAAAATCTCTCGTGCAGTACAGTAGTGGAATGTTTGTGTGCTCCAATACTACATATTTTAACAGAATGCCAATTTTTTTTAAATGACCTTTCAACAGGTTTCTAATGTTAAAACTATTTATGCTTTGTTTTGGATAGATATGCTATTTCTCCTTTTTTCTTTTTTTTTTTTCCCCCGTTTTTTCAATAAATTCCATATATGGATACATAATGGAAGAAAGGAGTTTGAAGGCATATTGTCAAATGCCAAACATTCTTCGTGAAAGTAGAATTTTTTTTTCCTTGTCGTTGTATTGACTTAATAACTGGACAATTAAAGACTTTAGTTCCAGAAAATGTTGGAATAATCTCTGCTTTATGAAAATAGGTTTCAGGTACTCTTTAGGGCCCTTTCATGCTTTCCGTGTAAAGGGTCTGTTTTTGCTCAGCTGAGCCAACGGATGACCGATGGAGCTGTCAGAATGCTGCTCTCCTCTATGGAGATCGGATGAAAACGGACTGCCTGTCCGATTTCATCCGCTCCGATCCGTTTCTACAGACATATGGAAAATGGTGTTTCCACCCGTCTGTATTTCATGGACAGGATCGGATTGGAGAGCGGCGGATGTCACTGCTAACGTCCGCCACTCTATAGGGCTACATGGAGCGTCCGTTCAGGTCCTCCTGAAAAACGGACAGGCGGACCGGAACAGAAAGCCCATGTGGCAGGGCCTTAACTCAAACTGTGGAATAAAAAAATAGCGGTTTACATGTAATGTTTGAAGTATAATACGCCATGTAGAACAGCTAAATGATTTATTTGTCATGATCCGTCCTCCTGTCAGAACACAACAGCTCATTTGGGTTGATCCCTGGACTTACTTTGCATGGTTAGTACAGCAACTCCGACCAGAGCTGTAGTGTGTACCCAGCTTCAGACCCCTTTTTGCACTGGGGCTACAGCCACGGTAGCGGTAAAGCGCTGTTGGTGTTTTTTTTTTTGCCGCTTTGGCACCGCTATTCGGGCAGTGGGGCACTTTTAATCTCTAAGAAGGGATTAACAGTGCTACTGTGTGGAGCTTCCGAAGCGGTGTGCCGGCGCTACCCGTTCATTCCAATGGCAGGGGCAGTAGATGCTCCTGCATTGCCCAAGGATGCCGCTTGCAGGACTTTTCTTTTTTTCTCGTCCTGCAAGCACACCGCCCCAGTGTGAAAGCACTCGGGCTTTCAAACTGGGGTGGAGGGGGAGTTTCAGGTGCTTTACAGACTCTATTTTTAGCGCTAAAGCGTCTGGAAAACGTCTCAGTGTGAAATGGGTCTAAGGGTCAGTATCTTGGACCAACTCTTTGCAAGGTTACCACCCTGTCTTTTTTGTTTCCAAAGTTCTACCAAGCAGATAATCGGACTCCATCTCTTGAAGTGCTGACAGTCTAATGGCCTGTACACACGGTACGATTATAGTCCAACAATGGTCTTACAACAGCCTGTCCGATTATCCGACTGTTAGTACGCATGATTCAACAGCCAATTTCCAATTATCGTACAACAGAAGTCTGAGAAGACTAGAACACTGTTGTTTGCCAATAAGGTGCTGGCCAATTTTCGGTTCGTGTGTACAAAAGCTGTAACTACAAACACGCATGTTCGGAATCCAGGAAGTGTTCGGTCGTGTAAACCTGCATCTGTAATTCACAATTCACATTCACCTGAACTTGCTCTTTATTCGCTCGTAGCACATCACTGCGTTTGCCTTTGTCGGATGATTACTTGACTGCCGTCAGTACGCTAGACACAACTACAGACAGCCAATTTGGACAAAAGTTGAACATGCGGTCATATGACAATCGGCGCATGTGTACGAGGCTTTAGTCGTCTTGTACACTGCTGCTGATAAACGGACGTTTAGGAGCAATTGGGTGTTTTTTTTTCAGCTGCCCCTGAACTCTCCGCTTTTATCTTCTCAGTACATTAACACGGGGTAATTTAAAGTCCTTTGTAGGCAGTTGAGTTTAGAAGCATTCCTTGGAAAGCAAAGAAATGCGTTTTGAGACGGATGTTCAGAGGCATTTGAAACGCAAATGCCTGTAACCGCTTGTAAACGCGGAAACTCACGTCTAGGAACATTTAGTTTACAGACATTTTTTCATTTTTACAAAAAAAAAGGCTCCCAGACGCAAACGCAACTAAACGGACGTTTTTAAACGTCAGTTTCTAGCTGTCAAGTTGAGTCGATCAGCGGAGGTTGAAAAACGTCCCGTGTACATGTAGCCTAAGAACTCCTGTGTCCTTTAGCCGAGGTTCGCACTGAGTGCGGGAATGAAATGGTGCGAGTTCAGCTGAACTCTCACCATTTCATTCCCGCATGTCAGTCCCGATTTCGGCGGCGATTTCACAGGCATCTCTGCGGGTTTCTGCACAGATGCCAATGGAAATTGCACCTGTAAATCGCAAAAAGTAGTACTACTTTTTGAAATCTGTGCAGTGCCACAAGTGCGGCGTCACACCAATTAGGACGGTTCCATTGCCGCCGATTTTGACCTGTCTTATCACATGCCAAATCGTGTTAGTGTGAACCAGGGCGTAATCTAAGAGAAAATATAAATAAATAAAAATATATATATACATATATATACATATACATATACATACACGTACATACATACATACATACATACATTTTTTTTTTTTTTTTTTTCTCGCTGCAGAGTCCAGTGAGGAACCCTTCCCGTTGTTTTTCATGTTTTCATATTACCTTTGCTACAATACATAGGTGTGCTTGGTTGTGGGCAAGGTTATGCTGTGCTGACTAACAGCTCTTCTTGCCAGTGTCCATTTCTTTAGGTGCCATTATAACACAACAGTCTAAGAATTCCTATGCCCTTCAATGGGCTCCAAGTAATAGATTTTATAGTAAATAAATGACTCCTTTTCGTTTTATATACTATATTTTCTCTGTAAGAATTAAAGCTTGATTATTAGTATGTTACTACCTTGCAAAAAAGCATGATCGTAGGATAGGGATGTTTGAATGGCTTATTAGGAAAATCTGGAGTTTACCTTCTCCCTGCTGTAAACCAGTTTTATCAGGGAAGGCTGATTGGGTAATGCTCTTGGTATTTCTGTTGCCAATAAACAATAAGCAGATACCTTGGTATATACAAGCAAACCGTTGTGTCCTGGTGTTTGTTTCACCATATTGGTATACTGCAGTTTTCAGTGTTGGCATATTTACAGGTCCTCCAGTGTGTTAGAATGCTGTCCCACTGTATATGTAAAATAGTATTGAATCAGCCAGTTCTTCTGTGGTCTGTAGAAGAGGATTACTGCTCAAGAGCCATCTGCTATCAAATTCCAGAAATAGATTTCTTTTGATATATATATATATATTTTTTTTTTCTTCTTGTAGGCTACACTTGCTGAACGCCTTGTGAAAGCAGGATCTACCTGAAAACTTTGTAGGTATGCCACAAATGGTATTATTTTATTTTCAATTTGCACTTTATGCTATCACATTTTATTTGTTGGATTATATGAATGTCGGTCATTTTTAATGAAAACCCTTTTTTTCTTTTTAAATCTTCTGAAAGTAAGGGTCATCTCCCCAAAATGTTCCTGTAGATGCTGCTTGGTGGTTTATATATAAAATCAAGAAAGCCTTGCCACACTATAGCCAAGTACACACGATCAGAAAATCGCACGAAAAAATACCGCTTTCAAAGCGATTGTACAATAATCTAATCTTTAGTACACAGCTTTAAAGATCAGAACCGTTCATCCGATATTATCTGAAGGGACAAGCACAAAAAAAAATTTCTTGTACAGTTTTCATCCTAAAATACAATACAATACATTGCTTCCAAAGTTGTATTCTGTTATATGGGGATTTTCGTTATTTGAGCAACCTCTTCATTTTCGATATGGAGACTAGCATGCAAAAAAAAAAAATATTCGTCCAATATTCTCATCGTGTGTACGAGGCTTATGGCTTTGTGTCCAGTGGCTGACTAGGATAACTGGTGTCCAGCTGCAGTTAAACCATAAAAGACAGAGCAGTATATAGGTATGATGGGATAAAAAGCAGAGTGGGAATGGGAATGAGGTGGACGGATCCATTTGTGATTTACAAAAAACAAAGCCAAAAACATCCTTTTTTTAGTAGTAGCATTCCCAACTATGAGCAAGTCTATTGCTGTTGATATGTTCCAAGAATTTTCTAAAAACCTAGTGTTAGAATGTTGAGCAGGATTGTCCGACCTTTGTAAAATGATAAAATAAGCTAATGCTCTGAGTGCTGTACATTGATACACAATGCAAGCATGGAAGTGCCCAATTCATTATGACGCAATTGAGCAGCATTGGAAAGAAGCTGGACTTCAGGCTGAAGCTAGGAACATTGCTGATGGGTGGAATTCTTTTAAGGCCTCATACACACGGACGTTTTTTGACGCCGGCGTTTTCTGGCGTTTTTTTGCAGCTCTCCGTGTTAGTCAATGGCCCCATAAAAACGTTGGCGTTTTTGAGCTGTAGATGACGTTGGCGTTAGTGAGCTGAAACTAGAACCCACAGCCATCGCGTTCTGAGGCTGTAACGTTTTGGCATTTTTTGACGCCGACGCCACAATATGCCAACAAACGCCACCTAATATTATACCGGCGTTTTCCGGCGTTTTTTGACGCCGACGTTTTTAGGTTGAAAAATAGCAGAGGGATGATTTTTTTTTAAAAAAACGCCTATTGACGCCGACGCTCACTAACGCTCAAAAAACGCAGATGCATAACACCGACTTTTTTTCCTTGACGTCGGGCCCGACGTTTTTGTTTATTTTTTTTAGAAACGGCCGTGTGTATGAGGCCTTAGGGTTTAGGAAGCTTTGGAGATATTTTGGTTCTATATTTTCATGGTTTCAACAAGTTGGAATGGTAATCCTAATGTGCTTATTCTTTCTTTTTCTGTATATGGCCATAAAGGTATGTCGCTGCATATCATTGTTGCCAACCTCCCGCAGCATTTTTACTGGCAAAACATGGAAAATTTACTGGTGGAGCACATTTTTTACTGACAACCTGAAAAATAACTGAACTCCTATTAAAAACTAAGACAATTGATATTTAAACACAACATGGAAATACTGACAATACCCATATCAAGTAGTTTGCCCGGTTTACACTTAAAAAGTCAGCACAGCATGACAAATTATCAGACCCTGATATTCATAGACAGTTGTAAAAATCACTGATTTTTACAAACTGTCAGTAAATTTACTGGCGGTTGGCAACACTGATGCATATATAAGAAAACTATTCTAGCAGTAGAGGATGATTATGATGATGAAATATGAATGAGACCTTATCCCTCATCTGGTCATAAATTGTTCCTTTAGAACAAAAGGAGGGAATTATCGTTACCCTTTAAAGAGTAAGTTCACCTTTTACAGAAAAATCTGTAAGGTGAACTTGCACAGGACCCCCTCCTCACCCCCAGTCCCGCTGACCTGGAGCGCAGCGATCTCCTGCACTAACACCTTGGGTCGCCGCCTCACTGTCCAGGGCTGAGAAATCCCCTGCAGCATAAAGCGGAGTTACACCCAAAAGTGGAACTTCCGCTTTAATTGAAGGTGACCCCCTGACATGCCACAATTGGCATGTAATTTTTTGGGGGGTGGGGTAAAGACCGTGTTTTCTCAGGCTTCCAGGTCCACTTCCTCTCCTAGAGCCGCGGCTCCGCAAGGAAATTCACCTTCCTCCCCTCCCCCCTCCCTCCTGGCGATCTTCTGGGACACGCCACAGGTCCCAGAAGATACGCCGGGCATTCACAAGGCGCAGTGCCCACACTTGTGATGCCTGTGCCGCTGTGCGGAGGGGGAGAAGTACAAGCCCTTTGGCGACCGCATCGCTTGAGCGTGGGACAGGTAAGTGTCTGATAAGTCAGCAGCTACACTTTTTGGAGTATTTGAATTGGTCGGTGACGTCACATGGGCGGCACCAACCAATCAGAACCCGCATAGCCTGTCCTGTCACCATGGGCAAAGAGGAGAGAAATCCGCACGGATTTTATATCCCCGAACCGGTACAGCGGCGATCTGACATCTCAGTTCGGGGGATCACCATACTGCAGATTAGCGGGGCGGGGGGGGGGGGGGGATATGAGGTGGT
>BLSH010359464.1:859140-871568 GCA_018402905.1 Glandirana rugosa
ATATATATATATATATATATATATATATATATATATATATATATATATATATATATATATATATATATATATAATCTTAGCTGTATAATTATTGCTATTACCATAATTTTCTACCAAAGAACAATCAAAAATAAATTCTCCTGATGATCGCTGCGATACCACATGTGTATGTTTACCCATAGTAGAGCACAGAAATAATGGTGTGAATTTTGCATTTATCTCTTTTTCTATCCTGCCTAAAGCACAAATTTAAAAAAAAATTACATTCTACCCAAAATATGCTGACCATGACCTTTTGGACCCTGGCATTGATCTTAACACTAACCCTGTTAAACATGCATCACAATCATGGAAGCAATAGCTTCTTGTATCTCCTGGTGGTGATGGCTCCATTTCCTGTTTTTGGTTGTAAAGAATCTATAAACATACTTTGTGGTGTGTTTTATAGGTGGTGTCATAGATGGTTACATAGTGAGGTTGAAAAAAAGACACAAGTCCAACCTATGTGTGTGCTTTTATGTCAGTATTACACTGTATATCCCTCAATGTTGTGGTCCCTTAGGGGTGCGCATCTAATAGTTTTTTGAAATGATCTATACTGTACTCCCAGCAGAAACCACTGCTTGTGGAAGAGAATTCCACATCCTCACTGATACCGCTGTCTTACTCTCTAATCAGCCTTATGGCGTTATCAATCTGTTATGGAATGTGAAATAAAATGTATTGTTTTATATTTGTGTTTCTTTTGGTGCTTAAACCATTTTTTTTTTTGGAATTTGATAGTATCCACAGGACACTTTATGTGAAGCTCAGCACAGGTGAGCAGCCTAGTGACATAATTCACATCACAAAACCTTACTGACCTTACAGATAATGAGGTTCATCTTTAACAATTCAATAACTTGTCTTCACTGAAGGTACATTGGCAAGCAAAAGATCCTATCTGCATCAATAGTGGCACATATAAGCAAATGCTCCAATTTTCATATTTAAAAAAGCTGTAGCTTACAATGGGTCTAATTGCATCCTCAACAAAGCTGGAAATTGCTCACCAAGTTGGACCTACCACAGATGACCGCTCTTGGTGCCAAAACCCTCAAAGGTCAACAATCTCTCCAGTGGCACCTGCTGGTTACACTAAACCTTTGATGAATGGGGGCTGATTTCCTTAAAAATGCTAGCTGTCTTGTGGTTATTAATATTTGTGTACCAACCAATAATCAATTCCACAGTAGTGTAACCACTGCTATTATTTTTTTAGAACACTGATGCATCTGCTCCTGATGAGTGGATGGAGGTCCACTAAACGTGTCGAGCCCACTTTTATGCATCTATTCTATACATCTACTATGTTTAGACCACTTTTTATGAAACTGTTCATCCTTGACAGGGGGAATATTGCATATATACTTATCTCATTATTATGTGCCATGCTGTTATCACTGCCATTTGTGTATTTAAATATCCTAATTTTTATCCTACATGCAATCTCTGTATTATGTCTAGCCTCTTATTGGTTCTATACTAAAATACATAGGTTTATACCATTATGGAAATGTTTGGTCTCACCACTCACACCTCATTTAAAGTCCCAACCCCCCCTCCCACTTTATCCAGTAACAGGGATGGAAGTGTAAACGTTCCCTTACATCTCATTCAAAGTCCCAATAGTTTTCCCTTTTTGTTTTTGAACCACTGCTACTATGCAGTGAACACTCCTATATCTGCAAGTTATACAATCAAAAATAAAATATACAAAAATGTCTAAATCATACAAAAAGGTCCATGCAATTGTCAAAACAATGGTGTATAAATCAAAAATAAATTTACAAAGTGATTCAATTCAGAAAAGTTTGTGATTAACAATCAACTCTCTAAGTGAGTAGAGCCAGGAATAATACACCTTGTATCCCCCACCAGTGCAATTAAATAGTCATCTCCACTATGGAAATTCACTCACCAGATTGAATTGCCTTTCACGCTCATGAAAAGGCAAATAAGCTTTCAGGTCAATATCCACCTGGAAGTATCACTCCACAATCAGCAGGTCTCATTGCATGTGTGTGAGAGAAAACAAGCCTTCAATACAATAGTGCATTAATCCCATAAAACATGTATTTAATCAAAGTAAACCACTCACATTAAAATCTTGTACATTGCATGTAAATGTGTAGGTATCAGGCAACAACTCATCCCTATCTCGCCACTTCCACACTGGTTTCAACTGTCAGTGTAGTCACCTTGCACACTCTCTCATGATCAACACATGAACCGAGCTCTGCATAACCACGTCCTGAAGCTTTTCGCCATTTGTGACTTCATTAATGGGGGGATCCCCATTGATTAAGTTGTAAATGACGAAAAGCTTTGGGGCGGCTTGGTTCATGTGTTGATCATGGGAGGGTGTGGAAGGTGACTACGCTGACTGTTGAAACCAGCGTGTAGGTGGTGAGACTGGGATGAGTTGTTGCCTAATACCTACCCGTTTACATGCAATGCACAAGATTATTTTAAAGAGGAAGTAAACATTGATTGGATTTACGTCGTCTATAGTCCCATGTAAAGTAGAAGCATAATGGGCTACTATGCAGCGCATTGTAGCCCATTATGTGTCACTTGCCTGCAAACGAAGCCTGCGATGTCCCCTGTGCAGGCTGCATCCATCTTCAGCCCCTCTTCCTTCCGGGGCCGCGATCTCCGGCTCTGACACTGGCCAGAGTTGCGTGACGTTACTCCCGCGCATGCTCGCAAGAGCCGCCGGACAGTGCGATCACAGTGAAGAAACGGCATGGAGGCCGTTTCTTCACTGCGCATGTGCTGAAATTACGTTGGCAATGCTACTACACTGTATATCTCCTGAACCGTGCAGGTTTGGGGAATATGCAGGGCACCTACAGGTAAGCCTTATTATAGGCTTACCTGTAGGTTAAAGTGGTTGTCACAGGTTGGCAAGCACTTTAAATGTGAGCGGTTTTATGGGATTAATGCACTATTGGAGGCTTCTTGTTTTCTCACATGTGATGAGATGAGACATGACCTGCTGATTGTGGAGTGATGCTACCAGGTGGATATTTACCTAAAAGCTTATTTGTCTTTTTCATGAGTGAAAGGCAATTCAATCTGGTGAGTGCATTTCCATAGTGGAGACGGCTCTAATTGCACTGGTGTTGGATACAAGGTGTATTATTCCTGGCTCTGCTTGCATAGAGAGTTGACTGTTCATCACAAACTTTCCTGAATTGAATCACTTCAAAGATTTCTTTTTTGATGTATACACCGTTATTTTGACAATTGAAAGGACCTTTTTTGTATGATTTAGAATTTTTTGAATATTTTTTGTTTTTTTCATTGATTATATCACTTGCAGATATGATTGTCCACTGCATAGTTGTAGTGGTTGTGCTACTGTGGAATTATTAGCTGGTACACTATGTCACACACACATTTTATGGGGTTAATTATTTAAGTATCAGAAGTGAATATATAACCCTATAGGCGATTTTTGGAATTCTAAGCACAGTGAAATACACAAAATTTTCTGTCTTGTGGTTATGCAGCTTCAATAACTACTTAAAGGATACGTTCATATTTACAGAAAAAAATGCACATATATTTGCGGAAAATATGTATTTTTCCTGCAGGAGCCTGGAAAGCATTGCACCCCTGATCATAGGTACAACATAGTTATAAGGCAGAAAGCCTTTAGACATGTCTGCGGGAACCTCTGTGTACTGGCTTTCTGTTTGAAGGCCAGAGGACATGCCGGTGGACTACAAGAGCACTCAACAGCACCTCTGCAGCCCATTAAACCTACAAATCCATCTGCTGCAGTGGCAGACTGTTCATGTAGTTTATTAATTCACAGGAATCTGTAAATGACATGGTTGTGTGGACGGTGCACTGCACAGCCGGGCTGTTGTCAAAAAGTGACAGCGGGGAAGAAGAACCCCCTCCTGTTGTTACAATGGAGAGGGGGCCACAGCTGGAACATTTTAGATGTTCCAACCTAAATTCAGTTGGAACAAGTAACATGTTCCAAAGGGAAACTTGGCTTTTAATTTTGTGATCTTGAACAAGTGTGTTTTTGGCTATGTCTGTATGAACCCACAGTTGCTTTATCTTGGTTGTAATGCTTATCCCCCAGAGACTAAGACAGAAAGTGGCTGAAGGCAATGTAAAGCAGCTTAGCCCCCTTCATCCCTCAGGCCCCTTTCACACTGAGGCGATTTCCTAGCGTTTTTGTGCTAAAAATAGCGCTTCTAAAATGCTGCCTATTAATTCCAATGTACCTATTCAGACTGGGGCGTCACGCTTGTGCCGCATTTAAAAAAGTCCTGCAAGCATGATTTTTTGTGCTTATTCTGAGCGCTAAAAATAGCGCATTAAAAACGCCCATATACATTGAAATGAATGTAAAACGCTTTAAAAGTGCGTTAAAAGCGCCAGCAAAACGCCCAGAGGTTGTGGAAAGGTCAAAATACCAGGAAGTAAACAAGGATGTAATGTAGGGGAATGTGCTATTTATTTAATGCTAGCGCTTCAAAAGCGCTTGAAAAATGCCTGGGCGTTAGCGCTAATTATAGTGATAACGTGTGAAAAACGCGGTAATAACGCTTGATGTTTTGCATGCGTTTTTCAAACGCCTCAGTGTGTAGTAGCCTCAATGACATTGATGCAGATTTCCATTGTCTGCGCTTCAATGGCCTGCTTCATCAGTACCAACTACCTATAAATGTGTGTATTGCCTTGTGAAGTGACTAGCAGGTGCAGAAATTTTACAGATTCTCCATCTCCCTGCTTTACTACATGACTGTAGCCTTCTTGAAAGTCTGAGAAACCCCTGACCTCACCACCTGTGATTATTGCTTTCATAAGTAATAGTAGTGCACCGAAGTAAACATTTTGGTGCCGAAACCAAAAATTCAGGATGCACTTGGCCAAAAACCATAACTGACTGTTTTTAGAAAATGTTTTTTAAATGTAGGCGTTTTTGCATTGCAGTCAGTTGGATGCGATTTTTGCATTGCAGTCAATGGGACACAGCATGCCATTATCTGCACATTTTTTTTTCTGTCAGCAAGGCGCTGATAACCCTATTTTTTGCCCATGACACACAGCCACTAGAACCAAACCCTTGATGCATTGACCGTTTTGAGCTTGCATCTTCCTGGAAATTTTTTTTTTTTTGAGGCACTTACATTTCGACCAGTAAAGTTGTTGTCCTAGTGTTGATTTAAGTACGGAATGTGTAATTGTACTTCTGGTTGAGTTTAGATCTGGCAGGCTGTCTTTTTGAGGCTTGGGCTCACAGGTGTTCTGTTCCCGTCCGCCTGTCCATTTTTTCAGGCAGACTTGAACATACGCCCCATTCTCCTCTATGGATCGGCGGATGTCAGCGGTGACCTGTCCACTGCCATTCTGATCCGCTCTGTAAAGTCAGACGGATGGAAACCCTATTTTTCCATCCGTTTGGGGAGCAGACGGTCCATTGTCATCAGTTTTCCCCCCCATAGAGGAGAGCGGCGCTCTGACAGATCTGTCATCCGTCGGCTCAGCAGGGATCAGCGGATCGATCCCTGCTTAGCTAAAACAGACCCCGCACACGGAACGGCCATGTGAAAGGGGCCTTAAAGTGATTTAAAGCTTCATTGTTTTTCTAAATCACAAACACGTTATACTTACCTGCTCTGTGCAAGAGTTTTGCACAGAGTGGCCCAATCCTCCTTTTCTGGGGTCCCCCGGCAGCACTCCTATCTCCTCCTTCTCGTGTGCCCCACGGAGAGCTGCTTTCCATGGGGGCACCCGTGTGAGCGCGCTCCCGAATCCTGTTGCGGCATCCATTGACACAGCAGGGCTCGGACCACGGCTCCCATGTCACTGGATTTGAGTGACCGTAGCGGGAGCCAATGGCTTCTGCTGCTACCAATCTATCCAGTGAGGACCCGAGCAAGCGGCTGGAGCTGCTGTGCTCATCCCCATCGCTGGAACGGTCGCGCTCGGGTAATAGGGGGAGTCTGATGCAGCACAAAAGCTTTTTCACCTTGACAACCCTTTTAAATTAACTTGTAGATTGTTTCTGATATGCTAATTTGCAACTCAAAGTTTAGATAATGGCCACATTTCTTTCTCTTGGCCTGAGTATTCGCTTACCTGACCTAACATATTTCCCGCCCCTTAGAGCGCTCTACCCCTTCGGGGGGGGTGACAGGGGGGCTCCCTATCCCCCAATACTACACAAGGTTCTCTTTGGGCTTTCTGCTTTCAGATTCTGATCAATTTTTTTTCACCCTGATAAACCCAAAACTGGCCATACCCTGTGCGCTTCGCCTGGTTTATCAGTTTTTACTGATTTTTGGATGGGCCTGTTTTAACCCCCTCCTGATCAAGATCCTTTGATTGGAAAAATGGAAGAAACCAGATAGAAAATGTTCAGCAGAACAGTGGCTGCTGTGTTCATTCAAAAACCCAGATAGCTGCCGCAGGCATTACGATAAGTATATAACAGACGCCATTGGAGATGGAGGAATCGGTTAACTATCTTGTGGTTCAGCCGTAACTGTGTGTGGTCTGCTTTAGGCTGTTGGCAGTCCTCAGAACGAATGCCACTGCTTTCCTGTGTTTGCAGAGCTGGGGCACAAGCAGAAATGGAAAAGCGTCCAATCCTGTATCCAGGTTTTAGAACAAGTACACTGTGGTTCTACAGCATACACTCAACTCCTCTGTCAAAATTAAGAAATTATTTTTTCAGGTTATTACATTACATGTGATGAGGATATGCTGGTATTGATTTTTTTTATTTTTTTTTGCATGCTAGTCTCATATCGAAAATGAAGAGGTTACTAAAGTCATAAAATTTTTTGTAGGGCAGAATACATCGTCATGTGCGGTCTTGGTCACTCGATTTGCTTTGGGCAGATACAGCGATTTTTGTGCTTGTCCCTTCAGATAATGTTGCATGAACTGTTGTGATTGGCATCATATTTTTTTAGTCCAATTTTTCTCATCGTGTGTACTAGGGATTGGAGACAGAAAAGAGAGAACATGAATTAGGTGAAATGTTCTGTCTTTATATCTCCTTACCATGCCTCACATCAGACATCTGAGAATTGCAGGCAGCTTTGTTTTCTTGATCATTCCTGTGAATGCTTGGTACTTGAATGATTGCACAGGAGGGTTAACTGTCACATGTGCCTCTAGTGGCTAATAGCAAGGAATTTCAGATACCAGCACATTTTGCAGTTGGGTAACTGGAATAGGAAGAGTGAGACCTCTTACAAAAGAGGGCATGTGTGCTGCTTGGCATGTTAATAGAGGGTTAACTGCTTTCTCTGCTCTGGTGCTTCCTATAAAGAGGCAGCGTTACCCATTTAACCGGGCTGTCAGAGTTTTAGCACTCTGACCTTCAGCTTGCCATGGCATCTGTTCTGGCTGGTACCGTGAACATGGAAAACCTTTTCAGCCTCATGAGGCGGCGTTTTAAAAGAAGACGAAAGAAGCGTTCTGAAAGAAAAGGTAGGGCTTGGGGTTAAGAAGTGTGCAGTTTTTTTGGTTTAATATACAAATATACAGATAAGTCCAATGTGAGCAGCTATCTGTTTTTTGTATGTTTTTTGGGTTTTTTTTTTTTTTTTTTTTTTTTTTTTTTTTTTTTTTTTTTTTTTTTTAACAGCCTCCTTTGAATTTAAAACTTTTAAATTTGGGTTCTATCCTATCCTTAGTAGATGACTAAAGTAATTAAAAACATCCCGGCTAGGCTTCTCCTTTTCCAGAAGCCTCATTTTATTGTGTTTGAATTTAAAATACATTAGGTGGTAGGCATCTAAAATGATGTACATATTTATGTATTCAAATTTTTTATAACGTCTGTTGCTTACAATGCCTGCCTGAATATTAGAACCATTCATAGGCTTTTTTTTTTTTTTAAGTTGAAGTGTTATGATTGTCGCAATCAATCTAAGGATCACTCTAGCATTGTTTCCTTAATGATATCTGATTTGATCATTTCTGATCAGAGATACTTAATGGAGCCTGGCAGCTGACGTTTAGAATTTTGTTTTACTTGCATATTGTTTTTCTCTTTTTGAACCACTTTTTTTATTTTGTGTGTGTGTGTGTGTGTGTGTGTGTGTGTGTGTGTGTGTGTGTGTGTGTGTGTGTGTGTGTGTGTGTGTGTGTGTGTGTGTGTGTGTGTGTGTGTTATGAATAGAAGAATGAGCATTTTTAAAAAAACATTTTTTTCTTTTATACTAAAACCAGTATGAGACCATTTTCCCAATACTATTCTTTAGAGTGTATGCTGTAAGATGAATTTTAATTGTTTAACTTCTGACTACCAGCTATAAAAATGAAGGTATTTAAATGTTGAAACACAAATGTGTTTAATTGGTATTTACCGGACGTGTGAAAGCTAGAGACTTGTGAATTTTGTGTGTTTTCCTTACACTTTTGTTTGCAATCATTATGTATCATTTTTTGTAATCAAAATGGCACATCTGGAGTATGTATATTATTATTATTATTATTATTATTATTATTATTCAAGATTTATATAGCGCCAACAGTTTGCATAGCACTTTACAACATGAGGGCAGACAGTAGTTACAATACAATTCAATACAGGAGAAATCAGAGCCCTGCTCTTTAGAGCTTACAATCTAATATGACCTGTATGTACTTATTTACTTGCATGCTTTTTTAAATCCACAGTGATTGAATGGTAATTATTGCATCTTCTCTGTACAGTGGCACTTTGCCCCATCGGACACTGACTGCTAAAGGTGTGACAGTGCCAGCCTGAGAACTTGATTGTGCATGCATTGTCTTTGGAGTCAAATATACCCAAAGGATAGAGGATCAAGGTTTCATTCATGCTTCATACCTTTTCCTACAGATGGTTTGTCTACTAAAAAGCACATTTTCTATTACGTTGCAGTTAATGATCTTGCATTTAGGATTGATTTAGAAATGGAAATAATCTCAGCTGCCTCTGGACAGTTAATTTGAAAATGCAAGGCTTCTGAAGATCCATTAGCATGACAGATTCAGTATGATAAAGCAGTGTGTCATTCATTGCCATTTGCTGGATTAGAAGTGATAACTATAGCAAATTGGTTGAGGGATTGTGATTTCCCCTTCTCTGCTGCCTATCTGTCACTGAAAGTATTATCTCAAATCCAATGTCTCCGGTGACTGTGTAAAAATGGGAAGCTCTTCCTCATCATCGGCTTTTCCCACCACTACTTTGCTTGATATAGCGTTTACCAGTGGAGCACACAGGTCTCGCTGCATTTAATAGCGAGTTGAGCAATAAATTATCTGTCTCCTAAGACTCATTGCTAGACACTGTAATGTCTGCAATAGCTGGGAACTTAATTTTACAACTTAAAGTGGCATTATACCCAAAACAAAAAATGTAATATATTTCAGCTTACCATAATAAGATGTGGTGGCTGCATTCACTTTTTCTGTTTTAACCTGGTGATCTGACCAGACACACACCTTCTGTATTAGGGTGCCACCACTCTGAATGAAGGGGCACCTTTGGACAGCAGCGTTGTCAGTCTGGGAAGACAGGCGTGTTAGATGGACTAGCAGATTTAGTCACACTAACAAATTAAAGCCAAGCTTCAGCTCACACTGCAGTTATGTCTTTTTTTTTTTCTCTTTTGGGATAAGTTTTACATGAATAAATAAATAAAAGCTGATTGTTGAGAGCACCCATGTCCGTGGTAAAAGGTTTGTCTCAACTGCTACATTTGCAGGAGAGCGTGTTCTGTTGAAAAACACTGGCTAGATCACCAAATTAAAAATAAAGGAACGAAAGCCTAAAACAGAAAACTAATGCAGCCATCACTTCTAAGAATTGGCAAGCTGCAATAAAAAGTTTGCTTTTGGGGTTATTAATGCTTTTAAAGCAACTTTTTATGGACCATGGTCCAACGCTTTTTTTGGGTAAATCTGTTCTAAGAATGCCACTGATGATACCTGTTTACAGCAATCACAGGAAAATAAGGCTGCTTTCTGCATTCTTTGCAACACAAAGATATATACAGTACACTAAATAGGGTATCTTGTGTTAATCTGGGGGTGTTTGGCCATTGACAGAGTTTTCCCTAGATCCTAGATGGCAGATTCAAGTGATAATGGGCAAGTATAATTTTTAGAATGATTGCAATAAAACTTTTGATTTTTTTCATGTGTTATCCAACGTATACAGTAGGCATGAAACCTCTTAAAACACTGTTCATAGCTTTCCATAGTGTAGTCCTGTTATGGTGAAAGGAATATTCCTAGAACACCCTTTAAAACCTTATGCCCCAGCATTCAATAGGGGATCTTTGATTTATAAATGTACTAGAACGCACTAATCACTTGAAGTCTCGTGTCCCCAGTTTGCTACAAAATATCTCCTGTATCCAATCATACCTGCAGTCTCGGTTTCCTGTAGCACTACGTATACTGAATATGATGTGCACTTTCCTTGGAGATGTCAGGAGCCACATTTTGAGGCCCCATATATATCTTGCTAGTTTAGTACCACTGCCCTAATGTCAGCCATAGATGGCACGATTTTTCTTTCTCGCAACAACTGGTTGGAGGAAAGAAAATCACTCAATTACCCCATCAACACTCACTCTGCTGTTTGAGAAATCCCTTCCACTGAGCTATTGTGTTCTCCCAGCGGGGGAACTGTCTTGGCCGGGAGAACACTCAGTCTTAATTGCCAGCGGCTATAGCCACTGGCAATAATCACATGAAAAACCCCACAGGCTGGTTGTACCCAAGCTGATCGATTTTTCAACTTCGGCACAATTAGCCTGCCCATACATTGTTCAGATCTCAGACCGTCCCTGCTGAACCGATTTAAAGCCCCACATAGACTTCAGAGGACTGTCCGATGTGCAGCGATCTTACCACCCACTTACTACTGTTCGCAGAGTAGTTTATAATTGGTTTACCTTCATTAAGGTTAGAGTGCAACTACACTGCATCTAAGCACCACAAACCAAAAAAGCCATTTAATACATTTTTTTTTTTTTGTATGTAAACTCTCCCATCCACCCATATCTCCGTGTTTTTTTTGTTGAGAAATCGCTTTGAAAAACGCCTAATGAAATTAATATGCACTTATGAGCATAAAGGCAGGAGGGTGTGCTAAGTTGAGAAAACTCTTCCTGAAGACTCCTGGGTGTAAGAAAAAAGCGGCATAAGGATTTAAAATGGTCCATGTTGATTGAGAGAGTGAAGTGCCACTATTAAGAATAGCTGAGTAGAGAGAGGATGAGTCGAGTGGGAGGACCATGTCTGGTCTGTTGATCACCGATTTGTTTCAATTCTTCCTGCTAGCCTACTAATGGCTATGGGTGTCAGTGGGGGTACCCCTAAACATGACCATTGTTGCCTGATCTAGCAGTTCACAGAATTAACTTTAAAAAGTTTTTAAGTACAACAGCTGACAAAATTTTTCTTTCTGGCACACACTGATGTCTAAATGGTATGATTGTCTCCAGGGCCTTGAAATCAAAACCTAAACTCAAATGCATGGAGCCCAAAGGCTTCACTATTGAGTCACAGCCCCATATGTGTATATAGATCAGCTATGACTTTAGTGGCTGCAGGAATATGTCCATGTATCTTGCGGAGTCCAAAGACTGCCAGGCAGTGCACATTTTTAGAAAGAGGTTAGGTATGGTAGCCTGCATATTTCTTAGTACAAGTTTCTTTTTAAATCCATTGAGGGTAATTTATTAAAATTGGAGCAGCCAGTATTCAGAGCAGCTGTGTGTGGCAACCAGTCAGCTTCTATCTGAAGCTATAGCTAAACTTTCAACTTGTGAAAAAGCTGTATACAAACACCTTTTCACAAACACACCTTTCAAAAAAATGAATACCGTATATACTCGGGTATAAGTCGAGTTTTTCAGCCCATTTTTTGTGCTCAAAAAGACCCCCCTCGACTTATACCCGAGTTAGTGTCTGTGGTGATCAGTAGTTTCACGTTAAACAGAGCTGTGCTGCTTCTAAGAGCCGTTCTGTGTAAGTGTGATTAAAACACATTGTTTGCAAAGAATGCTGAGAGAGGTGTCAGATTCTCAGCTTGATGTCGGCAGGTGGGCGGGACAAGCTGATCTCCATGAAGGGCTGCAGCTCTCTCTCTGCATTCTCAGCATTCTTTGCATACCAATGTGTTTAATCACACTTACACAGCACAGAACGGCTCTTAGAAGCAGCACAGCTCTGTTTAATGTGAAACAAAATGACCTTACTCATCCCTTATGTGTTCTGGCTACAGTATCTGTGTCCTGACATTAAAATCCCTGTGTCCTGGCATTAAAATCCCTGTGTCCTGGCTCCCTGTCCCTGTGTCCTGGCTCCCTGTCCCTGTGTCCTGGCTCCCTGTCCCTGTGTCCTGGCTCCCTGTCCCTGTG
>BLSH010359464.1:871578-881941 GCA_018402905.1 Glandirana rugosa
TGGGATGGGGACCGAGTGTCCAAAACTGACTGTCGTCATCCTCGGCTACCGAGGGTGACGGGAGTCGGTTCGGAAACTCCCTGTCCCTGTGTTCTGACTGCTGCATTTCACACCCTAGGCTTATACGCGGGTCAATAAGTTTTCCCATATTTTTTGGGCAAAAGTAGGGGGGTCGACTTATACACGGGTATATACGGTACATACATATATATATAAAAAAAAATCCACCATACAAAGGGGTCTGTGTATCCAATGCAGTTTGTTCAGATGTATACAAAATAATCGTCCTCTGGTACAAGCTGTTAAACATCCATTTTATTTTCTTTCCCCCCCAAACACTCTTCCTCCATACTATGCCATAAAGTAGAATTAAGCAGCCTGCATTAAGCTAAGAAGACAAAAACCTTTCAAAATAATAGCTCCTCCTCTATGATCTCTGTCTATCGCTGTGCACATCTGCAGCAGCTCTTCCCTCTCCCCTTTCAAAGGCTTGGCTGAGGGCAGTGGGAGCCATCGGCTCCTACTGCTGTCAGTCAAAACCTGTGAGCCAGGGGTAGGGTAGAGTCATGCTTTGTGCATAAATAAAATCTAAAAGCAAAGAAATTTCACTAAGGCTGCATTCACACCTTGTCGTTTTGTAGCTTGAAGCCTGAAGCTACAAAACGCTGGAGGGGAAAAAAAAATCAATGGTTCTCTATGGAGATGGTTCACATCTCCACTCAAAAATGTCTGAAGCCAAAAGCCATTAAACACCTGAAGCTCAAACAAGTTCTGTAAGTATTTTTGTAGCTTGATTTGAGCGGTTTTCTACTTTTTACATTGGTGACCTTTTGACCTGTACAAAATCGCAGTAAAAAGTGTGTATTTCTACCTGAAAACGCTACGCCCAGGAGTGAATGCAGCCTAAAAGATCCAAAGAGAAAGCAGCTGGCAAAACAATCTGGCAAATCAGATAATGCTGCACTAACATTAAGTAACACACAATACTGTGAGATTAAAAGTGCTGATGTTGAATCTAACATATAAAGAATAAATGATAAAAAGAAGATAATCCAGTCCAAACGAGAAAATAGTCCAAAGCAGTAATGCTATGCTGAATCTTGCTTCACAAGAAGAAAAACGTTACTCTAAACACCAAGAGCGTCACCACCTTGTTGAAAGACTCTTACTGGAACAAATGGACTTTAAATCTAAAAAGTCATGTGCGCTTGTGTATCTGTGTGCTATATACTCTTGTAGAAGCACGCCAACTGCCCTCAGACCCCCACATATGGTTGAAACCATAAAAAGGCTCTGTGGAAAAGGCTAGTTCTCGAAATGTGTTAGCCTATTGGATCTTCACCTTCTCCTACCACATGATATGATGCAATGAGTATTGGATACCGTTGTACTATGTGATGTGCTTGTTATATTTGTCACCTTGTGAATATAATGCGTACCATTTTTTAAAATTAATAAAGCAATGTTTTTAGTATAATGCACTAGGTTTGCGCGCCCTCTGTCTTTTTATGGTTTCAGTTGGCTTGAACTCCCCCAGTCTTAAGAGGGCAGCAAGACAAAGTCCATCTATACAAGCCAGGACGGTTATTAGCCAGCTTACATTGTGTGGGTCCACTCAAGCGCAGGAGGTTTTTTGTGTGGAATTGTACCCCACATATGGTTATCCAGGACACCTCATCCATCCAGAAAGGATATCCCACAACAATCTGAAACAAGAGCCATGGACACCCACATAGCATAAAACCATACAGACAAATTTATTTAGGACGTACTAGCCACTCACATGAAATAAGAACCTATATAGTGCTTATTGCATATAAAACTCAGGTCCTGGAATACGAGCTTGCCACTTTCCGGTCCTGGTATGTGTGGTGACGTTACAAGCGATAGCACCACCCTACGTGTTTGGTCACATCTGACGGCTTCAGCATGGGACTTTTTTCACGTTTGAAATGGATAATTATTTTCACTTTTTATCATTTTATTTTTTATATGTTCGATTTCAATATTTGCATGTTATTATACTTAATGTTAGCGCAGCATTATTTGATTTGCATGTATGTCTGAATAGATGCACACAGGCTCGCTCTGGGTCAAGCCCACACGAGTGCCCCCCATAGCAATCAGAAGAGCCCCGGCGGGGGACCCCTGAACAGGAGGTTCAGGGCCACTCTGTGCAAAACAATTGTACAGAGCAGGTAAGTATACAGCATTTGTTATGAAAAAAGCTTTTCAATAACTTTAAATAGCCATGCATTTAAATAGGCATCTGAACTGGGTTGTGAAAATGTAAAATGAATCGGATGCTTAGTACACACCAGTGAGCAATGAAATTTTCCCTGTTTTGTGAAGTTGGGTTGCTCTAAGCTTTGCTGGCAATGGCTGGTCTGTGTCGACTGTGGTTAGTTGGTTGATTTCATTGCTCTTCCCAGCCAGGAGATCATATAAAGGACCGAGAAGACTACCACATGATATGCAGGTGCTGGATATGAAAACTGGGCAGACCACCGCATGATATGCAGGTGCAGGATACATTTATGCTTCCATGTCCTATCTGAAAAAAAGCCATAGGGAGCGGATACAGAGCAAGAATTCACTGCTATACAAAAATGATTTTAGGGCTTGTACAATTGCATGGTTTATATTATACTTGTGCACTATGCCTAATGCTTGTCTTTTTGTGCTACCTCACCATATTCCTAGAAGTTTAACGTGTGGAAGAAACACCCTATTCTTAGTCACTGGGGCAGCAAGTGCTGATGAAATTAGAAAAAAAATGTGGCGATAGCCATTGGGACAAGAAGGGAGGGGGATATAAATTCAATGTGCACAACTGCTCCAGTGACAGCTATTTCCTTTCACTTGCTTTTGTGTCACCAGGACAAGGAAATGAAGGGAAAGCCTTCCTAATGGGTCATGGCAAAAAACATGCGAAGGGATATTAAAATGCTGCTTTTTAAAAATAAAATAAGTGTTGTACTTACTGCTCTGTGCAAAGATATTGCACAGAGTGGTCACTTACCTCCTCTGCCAGCATTGTACACTCTTTCTTACGAGTGTACCCTCATAAAGCCATGTGTCGAGGGGACACCTGTGCGGGCGATGGCTTGCTTATTGATTAATAAACCAAATGATGTTACTTAATATTGTTTGAATGCAGCTGCTACTTCTATATGTACACCCTATAAATCAGACCATAGATGATTAATGCAGTAGAAGGCAACCCTTTTGTCATAGAAGCATCTGACTTTTAATAAAAGGACAGGGCTGTTCTTCGGGTCCATGGCACCACTGTGTCTAGTGTGAGAATCTGGCTGCGACTCCTTCTGGCTTCACAGCTGGCATTCTATTGTGCATGTGCAAGCTGTGCTTTGTGAATGGTCCCGCAGTATTCTGGAACCTGTGATGTGTTCCAGAAGGCTACAGGCAACAAAGGTGTGGGGCGAGCTTTGTGAGTTGGCAGTGGGAACCCCCCCCAAAAGAGTGCCCAAAAGGTAAAGAGAGGGCAGAAAACAAACTTCCCTGTTTGGGCTTGGCCACACCCCCTGCTCCCTCTTCACAGGATTTGATTGGTAGGAGCCTATTGCTTCCGGTGCTCGGAGTCTCCTGTGTGACCAGGAAGATGGAGAAGCATGCCAGTGCAATAGCGCTTAATCAGTGAAAAGTGCTAGGTAATTGTTTATAGGGCAAAGGGTGCTGGGGGGCGGGGGGGTTATTTTTTTTTACCCTAATGCAGTGAATGCATTAATAGAGAAGTTATGACAAAAGCTTTTTTGCCGCCTTTAATGGATCACAGTAGTGCAGTTCGTTCTGCGCTCCTATGACCTGTTTTCAGCCAACAGCTGTCTAAAGTCTGCTGTAGGCTGACATCACTCAGCTGATCCTGACTCCTGCCCTCTCCACAGCCCAGCACGCCAGTACACAATGGACAATGGAGGGGCAGAACAGGGCAATCAGTGGTGTCTAATTCCTCAGTTCTCTGTGCACAGCCAGTGGATCGATGCTGCATTCACCTAGGTGAGTATAATTATTATTTTAGGGTAAAAACCATTTAATCACTACTCCTGTCCACACCTAAAGTGGTTTTGCCTTGAGCTACAGTATCTCACAAATGTCAGCACACCCCTCACATTTTTGTAAATATTTTATTAAAACTTGTGACAATACTGAAGAAATTACACTTTGCTACAATGTAAAGTAGTGAGTGTATGGTTTGTATAACAGTGTAAATTTGCTGTCCTGTCAAAATAACTAAACACAAAGCCATTAATGTCTAAACCACTGGCAACAAAAGTGAGTACACTCCTAAGTGAAAATGTCCAAATTGGGCCCAATTAGCCATTTTCCCTCCTCCGGTGTCATCTAACTCGTTAGTGTTACAAGTTCTCAGGTGTGAATGGGGAGCAGGTGTGATAAATTTGGTGTTATCGCTCTCTCTCTCTCATATTGGCCACTGGAAGTTCAACATGGCACCTCATGGAAAAGAATTTTGAGGATCTGAAAAAAGAATTGCTACTTTTTATAAAGATGTCCTAGGCTAGAAGATTGCGAAGACCCTGAAACTGATCTGCAGCATGGTGGCCAAGACCATACAGCGGTTTAACAGAACAGGTTCCACTTAGAACAGGCCTGGTCGACCAAAGAAGTTGAGTGCACGTGCTCGGCGTCCTATCCAGAGGTTGTCTTTGGGAAATAGATGTATAAGTGCTGCCAGCAATGCTGCAGAGGTTGAAGGGTGGGGGGCAGTCTGTCAGTGCTCAGACCATACGCCGCACACTGCATCAAATTGGGCCACATGGCCGTCATCCCAGAAGGAAGCCTCTTCTAAAGATGATGCACAAGAAAGCCTGCAAACAGTTTACTGAAGACAAGCAGACTAAGGACATGGATTACTGTTACCATGTCCTGTGGTCTGATGAGACACAGGAAAAACGTATTTGGTTCAGTTGGTGTCAAGCGTGTAGCGGGAACCAGGTGAGGAGTACAAAGACAAGTGTGTCTTGCCTACAGTCAAGCATGGTGGTGGGAGTGTCATGGTCTGGGGCTGCATGAGTGCTGCCGGCACTGAGGAGCTACAGTTCATTGAGGGAACCATGAATGCCAACATGTACTGTGACATACTGAAGCAGTGCATGATTCTCTCCCTTCAGAGATTGGGCTGCAGAGAACTATTCCAACATAACGACCCCAAACACACCTGTGCCTTGCTAAAGAAGCTGAGGGTAAAGGTTATGGACTAACCAAGCATGTCTCCAGACCTAAACCCTATTGAGCATCTGTGGGGCATCCTCAAATGGAAGGTGGAGGAGAGCAAGGTCTTGAACATCCATCAGCTCCGTGATGTTGTGGAAGAGCGCTCCAGTGGCAACCTGTGAAGCTCTGGTGAACTCCATGCCCAAGAGGGTTAGGGCAGTGCTGGAAAATAATAGTGGCCACACAAAATATTGACACTTTAGGCCCAATTTGGACATTTTCACTTGGGGGTTTACTCAGTTTTATTGGCAGCAGTTTAGACATTAATGACTCTGTGTTGAGTTATTTTGAGGGGACTGCAAATTTACACTGTTATACAAGCTGTACACTCACTACTTTACATTGTAGCAAAGTGTAATTTCTTCAGTGTTATCACCTGAAAAGATAGAATAAAATATTTACAAAACTGTTAGGGGTTTACTCATTTTTGTGAGATGTATATTGCAAGGCAGCCATTGTCAGCCAGAGTTCCATGGTACCCTCAGGTTCTTCCAGAGGTTGCTAGTGGCTCCTTGAGTAATGAGCAACTTCTTCCTTTTCAGATAAGTAACAACTCATTACATCAGGAAATAAACCCCCTTGTTGGGACTTTGAATAGGCACACCAGACCACATATAAAATTAGATTTGCTTTTATTTGTCCATATTTAAAAAGAACAAATTATTTTTTTGTCAAAAAATGTCAGGTATACATAGACAACAAATATTGACATTGGTCATAAAAACATTGTTTAGTAACAAACAAAATGTGTGTTACACCAATGAAGCTTGGATACACAGTGTCATGATTACATTACAGATCCTCAGACAACGGAAACATCTGTATTGTAAGGAAGGGGATTCTTCCCAGTGACCAAAAATGTAAAGCCTGGTATACACTACAGTTTTTTATTTTTCATTTTTTCTCCAACCCAGCAGGTTGCATGAAAAAAAAACTGCTGTACTAACCGTCTGACATCAGCACAGTGATCTCCCCCGCTGAGCTGTTGTGTTCTGACAGGGGGAGGCCCCCCGCCAGAACACTGCGATCAGTGCTCTCTGCCATTGGCTGAGAGCGCTGATTGGGAGTCAGTCGGCAGACCGATCTGCACATGGGCCGAATGTCGGCCATTTATTTATTTTCTTGAGCCGGCAAATGTCTCCAGACATTTGGCCTGTGTGTACTAGGGTTGCACCGATACCACTTTAAGACAGAGTAAAAGTACCGATTACTTTTTTCCAAGTACTCGTCGGTACTGATTACTGATACTTTTTTTTTTTTTTTTTTAATGTCCTGTGACAGTGGCACTAATATGCCGCACTGATCAGGCGTGGACGGTCAGTTTATTTTTTTTTTTTTTTTACTATTCTTTATAATGTAGTTTCTTTTGGAATTTTTTTTTTCCATCTGCTTTGATATAAACCTGTGATACTTACCTGCTATGTGTAGTAGATTTGCACAGAGCAGGCCAGATCTTCCTCTTATCGTGTCCCTCTTCTGTGCTCCTGGCCCCTACCTCCTGTTGCATGCCCCCACAGCAAGCAGCTTGCTATGGGGGCACCCGAGCCGAGTCAGCTACTTGTCAGTTCAGACATGGGGCTGCGGTTCGGCCCCGCCCCCTTCTCTCCTGATTGGCTAACTATGTTTGACAGCAGTGGGAGCCAATGGAACTGCTGCTGTGTCTCAGCCAATCAGGAGAGAGCACCGTATGGCCTAGACAGTAGTGGACATTGCTGGACAGATGGGGCTCAGATAAGTATTATGAGGGCTACTGCACACAGAAGGCTTTTTATCTTAAAGGGGTTGTAAAGTTAGTTTGTTTTTATCTTGATGCATTCTGCGCATTAAGATATAAAAAAAACACCTGTGTGCAGCAGCCCCCCCGAATACTTACCTGAGGTCCATCTCTATCCAGCGATGTTGCAGCAGTGTCTCAGGTGCCCGGGACTCCCCTACTCGTTGGCTGAGACAGCAGCGTGGCACCATTGGCTCCCACTGCTGTCAGTCAGCCAATGGGGAGAGAGAGGGTTGGGGCCAGGCCGCAGCTCATTTCTGAATGGACACACAGAGCTACAGCTCAGCTTGGGTGCCCCTATAGCAGGCTGCTTGCTTTGGGGGCACTCAACGGAGGGATGGGCCATGAGCACCGAAGAGGAACCAGAGAAGAGGAGGATCGGGACTGTAACAGAGCAGGTAAGTATGACATGTTTTTAACTAAATTTTTCAATTAAGTGCAGGTGACCCCCTGACATGCCCCAATTGGCATGCAATTTTTTTGGGGGGGAGTGGGGACCCTGTTTTGACAGGGTCCCAGCTCCACTTCCTCCCTTCCTGTCCCCCCTCCCGGTGATCTTCTGGGACACTTCACAGGTCCCAGAAGATACACCGGCCATTCACGTCGCGTAGCGTGGCTCGCACTCCGCTTTGATGCCAAAGCCGGGCGCCCACACTTGTGATGCCGGCGCCGCACTGAGAGGAGCGAGGCAGCGAGCGGCCACATCGCTGGAACGTGAGTGTCTGATTATTAAAAGTCAGTAGCTACTCTTTGTAGCTGCTGACTTTTTTAAAAGGGTGGAACTCCACTTTAACAACTTTAAGGAGCATTCTTCTTATGGACTATCAGGCTAATGTACTGTGAACTAAATATGCAGTAAAGCAGAGCTGGACATATCCCAGGTGCCAGGTCGCCGTTGCGACTAGATATTTCGACCTGGCGTCTAGGCTTTTGTCAGTGACGGGTGCCTCAGCTTCCATTACACTACGGGCTATGGGGCATGTATTAGCCGGGAAGAGGTTGACGGCGTGGGCCTTGTAGGCCCTCAGGACACAACAAGCATTGCTCGCTGTCGTCACGGGGATGGAGCAGGAAGAAAGCAGCGCATCGAGCGCTGACTGACAAGGTGGGAAGAGCTAGTGGTCAGCACGCTGCAAGTTTAGTCACGCTGGGGGATCCCCAGCGGCCTATTATCCCCACTGCTGTTGCCATCCTCCCCCGAGGTATTGGTTGAGCGGGCTCGGCTAAAGGAGGCGGCGGCCCGGCTCAGGGATGAGGCACCATAGCGCCCTGCTCTAGTGGTTTAGCACGGCAGAAGTTGGCCACAGAAGGCAGAGTAGAGGGAAGGAGAGCAGCCGCTGTCCATGCCACCAGATAATCGGAGCCAGGGAGGTGGAGAGCTCATTGCTGCAATGGTCATCCCTCTACAAAGGTGTGCTCCATGTCTGCTGCAGAGAGAAGCACCTGAGCTCCAATGTCTGGGGAGGATTAGGAGATTTGTGATGCTGGGAAAGGTTCCATCTGCAGTGCAATACGGCTTCTGCTGTGAAGGAAGGAGGAGAAGGAGCTCATCTCTCGGGTAAGATCTGATGGTGGTGGGGGGCAGTGTCACTACCTTTTTCACACCATCTGGGGTGGGGGGGGGATGAGGGGTGACTGCCTGATGTTCTGTGCCAAGGGGGGCAGCTCCACCTGCGCCTTCCCCTGGCCATGTCTGCACACCTGAGATCTCTTCTCTGCTCCTTCTCTCTGCCATGGCATGCCTTGTATTATGGGGGTTCAGGGCTGGGTGTGCTACAGTGGGATTGTACTGGATCACACCAACCCCGAGGAGCTCATAAGATTGTAGAATGACTGAGGAGTGTTCCCTTGGGGAGAGCCCAGCATGCTCCTCACTGCAGGTGGTACAAACATTGTGGATCTTAGGTGGCACCCAAGTGTTATACACTGCACATGGAAACTGGGGCACCAGTTGTATACACAGCGTATAACCAATAATAAAAGGCCGTGGGCAGTCCATCAGATGCTTAAGCCTAGTACACACTAGCAGTTTCTTTTTTGTTCAATCCAGGGGGCTGAACGGAAAAAACCTAAAGCACGTGCTGTACTAACTGTCTGATGTTATGACAGCGATCTCCTCGCTGAGCCATTGTGTGCTGACAGGGGGACTTAACCCCTCCACCATAACGACCTTTTTCGGTCGTGCCCCTTTGACAGAAGACGTTCGCCGGCTTCTGGCTACATAGAAGGGGTTTTGTTGCTGAAAATAAAGCTTGTTCTTTAAAAAAAAAAAAATGGTTCCTAACTTTTTTTACTGGCTCCTAGATTCCAAGCAAATTTGTCAAGCTCTGTAGTAAAGGTTAACAGGGGTTCCCCGAGACCAGAAAACTTTCAAGGGTTCCTCCATGTAAAAAGTCTGAGAGGCTGTTTAAAGGCATTAAGAGCAAGTATGTGTATCTGTCATCCCACATCTGGCTGCAGCACAAGTGCTAGAATGTATATTTCAAGTGTAAATAGAGGAGACGCTGCTTACCGGAGTAATGTCCACACCTAAAGAAACAATCTATTTAGAACAAAATGCTGAATCAAGTTTCCAATTTCATTTTTGTATTACATGGTTAGTTACCACAAATTGAACTGTTTGTGATTTATTGCACCATTTTTCTGTGGTTGAGTTCATTACATACAGATTTTTAAAAATAGATTGTGTAGGCAATAACTGAGCGTTTTACAGATCAGGAAATACTGCATTTCAGAGTAAATCTTTAAATGTATAGTACAAGGCCAAATCTGCTTTTTTACACACTACCGGCTTCATCGTTTCATCTTTTAAAAATTAGAAGAATGAGAAATACCAACGTGGGCTCTCGAACTACATTAGAATAGTTTTTCAGTTTGAATGGGAATAAAAAGGGGAGGCATATATACAAAACGAGCAAGTGCGTAACACAAGGTTAAAGTAAAGCAACATGAAGCTAATTTTGTCTTACCAGCCTCCTGGTGTTCTGTATTTGTTGTGGTGGTTCCCCTCTATGTCCCCCAGGTTGTTGGGATGCTTTTTGGGGTTGGATTCCCTGCGTTGGCGGTGTGGATGTGCCCTTTGCTGGCTTCCCTACCCACCACCTTTACAATTCATGTTGTTAACCTTTTCTTTTTGTTTTTTTGTTTTTTTGTTTTTTTTTCTTCTGTGGTGTTCTGTATTAGGACAAATGCTTGCTGTGCACAGACCTGGGCATCTTGACTGGCTGCTAAAAGCGGTATCTAATTATGTACGGAGCGTCAAACAATCACACTGATTCTGGAGAACCTGAATCTGGTTGTCTACGGGCAGCTTTGAAAAGAATGTTCATCTAGTTT
>BLSH010359464.1:891751-901938 GCA_018402905.1 Glandirana rugosa
ACCCCCCCCCCCCCCCCCCGCAGTACCGCACCCCGCACTGACCGGTGACTGCATTTTCGCCATTCAGTGTGGATCACCGTTCGTTCGTCCGCCTACCGCGCCATTTTGCCGTAAGCCTGGCTTGTGCTGATGGCAGCAGCCATTGTTTGGTAGCCCATGCGGTTTTCAGTGGTCGTTCTCGGTATTACAGGAAGTGATAAAAACAACAGAATCCCTTCCGTTTTTGCTTGGACAAACGTGGCTGACAGACGGCAGTGCAGGCTCTTGAAGTGCACTGGATTTTTGGCATTGCTCATTCCGGTCACAGTGCTGAGGCATTTAAAACAGCAAGTATAGCTGGCTCTCCCTGGGTGCTGGTAGCGGTGGGTGCAATCCTCCCGGGTCTCCCTGGCTGATTGGTGGGGTAGAGGTGGTGGTCACACAGTGGGGGTGTCGGAAGTCTGGGATGTCAGAGGCTGGCAATGCTATGGCAGGGGTACCTGCGGAGCAACAGTCCACCCCGGGAACCTTGGTGTCCTTGGAACAGTTGAGGGCGGTATTTGGGGAGTTCTTTCCCTGGGCAGGGGACCCCAAAAAAACGCCCGCCGTTATTCTTCAGGGGAGGATTCGGAACAAGAGCGCGCCTCTGTGGTCACGGGAACCCCCGTGGACCTGTCAGAGGGTGAACTGATACCCTCAGACGGCGAAGGTGGTCAGGAGGCTCCATTTTCGCACGACAAAGCAATAGTAGCCGCTTTGATCACTGATATCCGCCACTCCATGAGACTTGACCAAGCAGGGGAGTCGCTTGAGTCCACATATATTTGTGGATCGCTTAAGCCCTCTAGGTCCCCTAGGGCCTACCCTTATGATCAGGTGTTTGAACAGGCGGTGTTCAAGGAATGGCTACGGCTGCAAAATTCCTTTGCTTTACCCAAAAGCTTTGCTGTTCGCTACCCCTTTGAGGATAGCTTTACTAAGAGATGGGCTTCCCCAGCAGTGGACCCACCGGTGGCCCGTCTGAATAAGGCAACGACCATTCCCTTGGAAGGGTCTCCATCTTTTAAAGAGGCGGCCGATCGCCGCACGGAAGCAGTGTCTAAAGCACTGTTCTTGTTGGCTGGGTTAGCCATGCAGCCAGCTCTGGTGGCTGCTATGGCAGCGCAATCTTTTTATGAGCACGCTGCCACACTACACACCGGTTTAACTTGTGAGTGCACAGGCTGAGGTGCAACGTGCACAACACTTGGAAGAAGGTCTCTGCTACATATGCGATGCGGCCTTGGACCTGCTTCCCATACTGTCAAAAATGTCTGTTTTTGCAATTGTTATCAGGCGGGTGCTGTGGCTCCTCTCTTGGTCCGGCGACCAGGCTTCGAAGAAAGCTCTTACAGATCTTTCCTTTCAGGGAGGGCGTCTGTTTGGCCCACAGTTGGATGAAATCATTAAGGATTTCGCGGGAGGGAAGAGTACTTTCTTTCCGGAGCCAAAACAGCGGGATTTTCGCCATAGGCAGGGCCCTGTTTCTTCAGGTCCGAAGAAGTTTTTTCGTTCACCCGGCTCAGCCGGTAAGGGCTTCAAGTCCGGTAAGGCTTCCGTGGGTCCAGTAAAAGGCCCTGGCAACAGAAGTCCGAAAAAACAAAGGATAAGTCAACCTTTGCATGATGGGTTGCCCCCGCCCGCCTCACGGGTAAGGGGCCGTTTGCTGGGGTTCGCAGACAGATGGGCTGCCCGCATCACCGATCGGTGGGTGCTGGAGGTGGTGTCCTCCGGGTACCGGATAGAGTTCATCTCTCTACCCCCAGAAAGGTTCTTCCCTTCGAACTTAAAACTCCCTCAGGGGCGTCGGGAGGCGCTTCTGGGCGCCGTTCGGGCGCTTGCCGAACAGGGGGTGATTGTATCGGTACCCGCGGTGGAAAGATTTCACGGGTTTTACTCAAACCTCTTTGTGGTGCCCAAGAAGGGCGGTGTCAGGCCAGTTCTGGACCTGAAGGCACTAAACTGCTTTGTAAAGACAGAGATTCAGGATGGAGTCCATCTGCTCGGTCATGGCCACCCTGCACCAAGGGGAACTCATGGCGTCCCTGGATATCAGGGACGCGTATCTTCACGTTCCAGTTTGTCACTGTCACCAGCGTTTTCTACGATTCGCAGTGGGAGATCTGCATTACCAGTTTGTGGCACTTCCCTTCGGGCTGGCTTCGTCACCCCGAGTGTTCACCAAGGTGGTGGCCCCGATGCTGGCACTGTTAAGACAGAGGTATCGCGGTGGTGGCGTACCTCGACAATTTACTCCTGAGAGCAGAGTAAGCTGCGGCTCTGGAGGAGAACGTGATAATCATGGTGTCCACGTTAAAAGAATTTGGTTGGCTGATCAACCTGCAGAAGTCATCGACTCCATCCTACCGGCTGGTATACCTGGGTCTGATTCTGGATACGGTGCAGGCAAGAGTGTTTTTACCACCGAGCAAGCTCCTGACATTACAGGCAGCAGTGCGAACCCTGTTATCACGCCAGTGATCCTCACGGTTCTGTATGCGAGTGTTGGGGCTCATGGTGTTGGCTTTTTAAGCGATACCTTACGCCCAGAGTCACACTCGGCTCCTGCAGAAGGCGATTTTATCGCAATGGGACAAATCTCCCCTATCCCTAGACAGACTGATCAGGTTGGATCATCAGTCCCGAGGATCCTTGATTTGGTGGATTTGGGCTCCAGCCCTAAAATTGGGAAAATGTTTTCTCCCCCTCAATTGGTCGATAGTAACGGCGGATGCCAGCCTATTGGGCTGGGGAGGGGTCCTGGGTCAGTTCTCTGCCCAGGGTCGTTGGTCAGTGCAGGAAGCTTGCCTTCCGATAAATGTACTGGAACTGAGAGTGATCAGGCTTTGTCTGTTCCGTTGGTCGGCGAGGCTGTGAGGCCTCCCTGTCCGGGTTCAGTCGGACAATGCCACGGCTGTGGCATATGTGAACCATCAGGGCGGAACGAGAAGCTCGGCAGCAGCCGCGGAGGCGGCTCTGATCCTGCGGTGGGCAGCACTTCACGTGCCAGCTCTCTACAATCTACATTCCTGGCGTGGAAAACTGGCAGGCGGACTTTCTCAGCCGCCGGACTCTGGATCAGGGGGAGTGGTCCCTACATCCAGAAGTGTTCCGCCAGATTTGCCTCAAATGGGGCACACCAGAGGTGGACCTCATGGCCTCCAGGTTCAATCACAAGGTACAGACCTTTGTGTGCAGAACAAGAGATCCGTTGGCGGTCGCCTCGGACGCACTGGTAGCACCCTGGGGTCGGTATCGGCTACTGTACATCTTTTTCCTCCCCTAAAGCTTCTGCCGCGGGTTCTGCGCAGGATAAAAGCGGAGGGAATCCCGACAATCCTGGTAGCTCCGGATTGGCCTCGGCGTCCTTGGTACGCTGATGTGGTGCGGATGGTGACAGATGTTCCGTGGCGTCTTCCGCTTCGCAGAGACCTACTGTCTCAGGGGCCCATCTTACACCCTGCTTTACCCTCGCTGGCTTTGACGGCTTGGCTTTTGAGTCCCAGGTGTTGAGGGATAGGGGTGTTGAGGACTCCGTGATCCCTACTATGATTGAAGCACGTAAGGAAGGCCTATATTGCCTGGTGCGAGACAAGGGGTTGGAACCCTCGCTCTTGTACAGTGTCCAGAGTACTGACTTTTTTACAGCAGGGATTGGACAAGAACCTGGCGTTAAGTACGCTTAGCGGTCAGATTTCGGCCCTGGCGGTTCTTTTTCAACGGCCCTTGGTGTCACATTCGTTGATCCGTACGTTTGTACAGGGTGTACGTCATGTGGCTCCTCGGATATGGTCGTCTCTGGCGCCGTGGGATTTGAATCTGGTGCTTTCTGTGCTGCTGAAGCCACCATATGAATGATCAGGGACATTCCCTTGCGACTGTTGTTGCAGAAAGTGGCCTTTCTGGTGGCTGTTACATCCGCTAGGCGGGTGTCTGAGTTGGCAGCATTATCCTGCAGGTCACCTTACTTGGTCCTTCATAAGGACAAAGCAGTTTTGCGACCTTCCCCTTTGTTTCTTCAGAAGGTGGTTTCTTCTTTTCATTTGAATGAGGATATTGTTCTTCCCTCATTGTGCCCGCACCCATCGCATCCCAAGGAATTTGAACTGCATTGGTTGAATGTAGTGAGGGCTTTGCGGGTGTATTTTATTTCTACAGCTTCTTTTCTGAAGTCTGATTCTTTTTGTGCTGACGGAAAGGTCGCGCAAAGGCATGGCGGCCTTGTCGGCTACCATTTCTCGTTGGATCAGGAAGACTGTGACTCATGCATATGAGGTTCGGGGCAAGGTTCCCCCGTTTCCAGTCGCGGCTCATTCCACCAGGGCAGTTAGTGCTTCCTGGACATTTAGACACCAGGCCTCGGTGTCTCAGGTGTGCAAAGCGGCTACTTGGGCCTCAGTGCACACGTTTACTAAGTTTTATAAGATTGATGTCTCAGCATCTTCGGATGCTGCCTTTTGCCGCAAAGTATTACAAGTGGCAGTTTAGGCGTGGATGGCGCCGCCTGAGAGGGCTTTTTTGTTGGCTACTGTTATAGTTTGCCCACCCCTCTTGATTGGCACAGCTTTAGGACATCCCCATGTGTCATAAGAAGAGCTGCGTCTGTCAGTGAATGTAAGAGTAAAAGGGATTTTACTATAACTTACCATAAAATCCTTTTCTGAGTTCACTGACACACGCAGCACCCACCCCTCTGTGGAATTTGTATGGCTTGTTATGAACTGATGTGCTATGCAGAGCAGGGGGATTATATGCTAAGGTGAGGACTGCCCCCTGGGAGGGGCCAACCTATGCTTTTGTTTTATTTTTGCCTAGTCTACTCCTAGTGATATGAGCATAACCCCATGTGTCATAAGAAGAGTTGCGTCTGTCAGTGAACTCAGAGAAAAGGATTTTACGCCAAGTTATAATAAAATCCCTTTTTTACAACTAAATGCAGATAAGTCGTACGTTAATCTGACCGTATCTACAAGGCATTAGTTGCATACTCGTGTTTGTGCAGAAAATATATGGTGTTTTGTTCTAGAAATTTTGATGCAGGCTTATCTCGGGGAAAAACCAAAGTGATAGAACACAAACTTGTCCAATCTAGTGGTTGTTTCTCCTGAGAAGTGTATTCTACCGTTGTCTGTGAGCACCTGATCAGCCAATGCTGTCCATCTTATGCTTTTGTATAGATTTTTTTTTTTTTTCTTTTCATTGAATTGGCTGATGCTTTTTTTTTTTTTTTTTTTTTATCGTCTTCGTTGGCTTAGATTTTTTTATTTCAAGAGATTTGAGGTGCACCCTTTGAATTTCATCTGTCACAGAAATACATAGCTTCATGTTTACTTGGTTTGCCAAATGTTTATTACTCAGGGTAATATTGCGAGCCCAAGGTGAAGTGGGCAGCTGCTTTGTCATTCTAAGGTGAGGGGGCCTTTTCCAAGGGCGGAATGGATTCATGGCTATATGCACAAGTCTTTTAGCTTGTTTCCCCTATAATGATGCGGAGATCCAGTTTGTCAAATCTTCTACCCCTGTGAAATTGCAATGCTGAGCTCTATAAAATCTGCATTCATTAACCTGTTGAAAAATTGCTGAGATAATGAAGTTGAAATTAATTTCTCAGCAGTTAAAAGAGTATAACATAGTTTTCTCGGCTTCAGTAGTTGAAGACTGTAAGATGAGAAGGTAATACAAGCCACTGAAGAATTGATGAGTAGCCAAAAGCCTTTTCGCCTATTTTAGCAGCTTACTGTATTTCCAAAACCTCACAGTATATACACAGTGTGAGACAAGTTAATCATGCTTGCCTTTGTTTCCATAGGAAGGCTTCTTGGGACTCTCCAAGTAATTATGGGATATGCGTCTACCCATGATTTTCAGTTGCTTAAAATATGTATTTTTGCTTACTCCAGTTAGCTCCTAACTGGAGTAAAGAATATTTTTAAGCTGACAGGTAGAGCATAACTTTAAAATTTCAGTTGCAAACTTTTTATATATTCCATGCTGTGCCGATTGCATTTCAACCAAGGGTTTCCAAAGTGTGGCTTGCGGTCCCATTCAGACTGCTAGACTTAATCTAGCCCATAGCTAGGGTCCATGTCATATTCTGAATGTGTGCGGATTGGGTATTCCGGTCAGTTGATGCACAGCCACTCTGTTAACCTTAGTGGTAAGGGGGGACCCTGATGTGGGTGGCTTTGTTGGGGAGACCCTGATGTGGGTGGCTTTAACAGGGAGTCTTAGTAAAATTCTCTTTTTGTTCTGAATCATATCATATATATGAGCATTGCAAAGGGATTCAAGTAAAACACAATTCATTCATTCATTTAAATAAATTTATAAAATTGTTTTTTTTTTTTTTTTTTTTTTTTTCTGACCAGCAAATCTTTGTAAAGTATATGATGTGATCTTCATACTTGAAGAGTTTGTCAACGCCCTGATCTAAACCATAAGGCCTCATGCACACAGGACATATTTTTGACTGTTTTACAGCAGCTGGTTTTAGCTGCAGACTTTTATTTATTTTTTTTTACTGTTAGTAAACCCTCCATCATGTTATCCTATGTGTTCATGCACACATAGGCTGTTATCAACTATTTTTAGCAGTGACGTTTTTGAGCTGTAAAAAAAACTCAAGACCAGAGGGTTCTGTGAGACGTTTTTCAACTATAAAAACGTTCAAATGCTCAAAAATGTTGATCCCCAATTGGAAATAAAAAATAAAAAACGCTGGCCCTTTAAAACGTGAAAAACCGGCGGTAATATAACGCTTGTAAAAGCTGAAAAAATCCCTGATAAGCTACTGACGTTTTTTGGACTTTTTTTTTTTTTTTTTTTTTTTTTTTTTTTAAGTCCTGTGTGCATGAAGCCTTATGGTTTATTTCAGTATTTAATGCAACCTACTCAATCTGCAACACAACTCCGGGATTTTAAACCAATAAAAACCCAGTTAGCCAGCAGGATCAAAAATTGAAAGTGCAGCTTGCCCTGAATACTCCGCTTCTCTCCAATATTTACCTCCTCACTCCTAGGTACATCCACCTGCCACTGGTCTTCGGGTTAAATGACTGACTTCTGGAGTCAATCATTCCACTTCCTATGTGTTTAGGACATCTTGGACACAGCGTACATGTTTTCACACAAGATTTACACAATTTCTACTGACTGACTTATTTTCAAAATTGAATCTAGTTAGAAGAATCTTGAATGAATTCTGTGTTAATCTGGTCAGAAAAAGTATTTACACAAACTAAATAGTACTGCTGCACAAAATGGTGCACTCAAGTTGTCATGAGCACAGGACTAAACGGTGCTCACCAACAGAGGGAAGAAGACTACGTTGCTTGTGAACAGACCAAAGACACCTGGGGGGAAAAGTGTGTATGTATATATGTGTGTGTGTGTGTGTGTATGTGTGTGTATATATATATATATATATATATATATATATACACTTGTGCTAATATAGTTTACATACCCTGGCAGAATTTATTTCTTGGCCATTTTTCAGAGACTATGAATGATAACACAAAGACAATTCTTTCACTCATGGTTAATGTTTGGCTGAAGCCATTTATTATCAATCAACTGTGTTTACTCTTTTTAAATCTTAATGACCACAGAAACTACCCAAATGACCCTGATCAAAAGTTTACATACCCCAGTTCTTAACGTGTATTGCCCCCTTTAACCACTTGCCCACCACTAGACATCCAAAGAAGTCCTTGTCTTTTAGCATTGATATCTGAATGATTCCGGCACCTACATGCATTATTCAGATATTTTAATCCACCAGAGAAGGACCATAGTGGCAGTTCAGCCGCTTGATCGTTCGTTCTTATCGGAAACGGGAGGGGACATCCCCCCCGTCGCCCTCCGGTGCTTCTCCCGGCCGCCTGTGCCATTGACGGCCCAGAGAACAGATCCATCGCCTGCGGACGTTGAGCATAGGGATGACTGATGACCAGATGGTCACCAATCATCTCTATGCGCCTCGGAGGTCCGGGCACGATGTATGACATCTTGTCCGGGCCACGTCATGTAAACCATGCCCGTGAACTCGGCTGAAAAGACCGAGATCACTGGATTTTTTTTCTGATCTCGGTCTTTCCAGCCCACAGGAGATATGTGGGGTCTTTTTGACCCCATATCTCTCCATAAAGAAAACCTGTCACACAATATTCCTATTACAGGGGATGTTTACATTCCTTTTAATAGGAATAAAAGTGATCAAAAAAAAAATTAAAGAGAAAGTGTAAAAATAAAAAAATAAACGTAAAATAAAGATAAAAAAAATCTAAAGCTCCCCGTCCCCGCAAGCTCACTCACAGAAGCAAACGCACACCTAAGTTGTGCCCGCATATGTAAACGGTGTTCAAATCATACATGTGAGGTATCGGAGAGCACTAGATCTGCTCTGTACCTCTAAACATGTAACCAGTAAAAAATTTTAAAGCGTCACCTATGGAGATCTTTAAGTGCCAAAGTTTGGCGCCATTTCACGAGTGGGCGCAATTTTAAAGCGTGACATATTTGGTATCTATTTACTTGGCGTAACATCTTTCACAATATACAAAAAAATTGGGCTAACTTTACTGTTTTTTTCTTAATTAATGAAACTTTTTTTTTTTTTTTTACCAAAAAAAGCGTTTGAAAAATTGCTGCGCAAATACCGCGTGACATAAAAAGTTGCAATGACCGCCATTTTATTCCCTAAGATCTCTGCTAAAATATATATGTTTGGGAGTTCTGAGTAATTTTTTGCAAATATGATTTTTACATGTAGGAGAGAAGTGTCAGAATTAGCCTGGTGGTGAAGTGGTTAACATCAATGACAGCTTGAAGTTTGTGGATGAGGCTCTCTATCTTTTCAGATGGTAAAGCTGCCCATTCCTGGCCTGATAACATGCACACAAGTTGACACAAAGGAGTTTGAATGGCTATTAAATGAACCATCCTCACCTATGATCTGTTTGCTTGTAATTAGTGGGTGTGTATAAAAGGTCAGTGAGTTTCTGGACTCCTGACAGACCCTTGCATCTTTCATCCAGTGCTGCACTGACGTTTCTGGATTCTGGGTCATGGGGAGAGCAAAAGAATTGTCAAAGGATCTGTGGGAAAAGGTAGTTGAACTGTATAAAACAGGAAAGGGATATAAAGATATCCAGGGAATTGAGAATGCCAATCAGCAGTGTTCAAGCTCTAATCAAGAAGTGAAAAATGAGGGGTTCTGTTGAAACCAAACCATGGTCAGGTAGACCAACTAAAATTTCAGCCACCACCCCCAGGAACATTGTTTGCGATGCAAAGAAAAACCCACAAATCACTTCAGGTGAAATACAGGACTCTCTGAAAACGTGGTGTGGCTGTTTCAAGATGCACAATAAGGAGGCACTTGAAGAAAGATGGGCTGCATGGTCGAGTTGCCAGAAGAAAGCAATTATTACGCAAATGCCACAAAGCATCCCGCTTACAATACGCCAAACGGCACAGAGACAAGCCTCAAACCTTCTGGCACAGTCATTTGGAGTGATGAGACCAAAATGGAGCTTTTTGGCCATAAACGCTACATTTGGAGAGGTGTCAACAAGGCCTATGATGAAAGGTACACCATTCCTACCGTGAAACATGGAGGTGGATCGCTGATGTTCTGGGAATGTGTGAGCTACAAAGGCACAGAAAATGTCGTCAAAATCGATGGCAAGATGAATGCAATATGTTATCAAAAAATACTAAAGGAAAATTTTGCATTCATCAGCCAGGAAGCTGCGTATGGGACGTACTTGGACATTCCAACATGACAATGACTCAAAACACAAGGCCAAGTTGACCTGTCATTGGCTACAGCAGAATAAAATGAAGGTTCTGGAGTGGCCATCTCAGTCTCCTGACCTCAATATCACTGAGCCACTCTGGCGAGATCTCAAACGTGCAGTTCATGCAAGACAGCCCAATAATTTCCAGGAACTGGAGGCTTTTTGCCAAGAGGAATGGGCAGCTTTACCATCTGAGAAGATAAAGGGCCTCATCCACAAATACCACAAAAATATCGAGCTGTCATTGATGTTAAAGGGGGCAATACACAGTATTAAAAACTGGGGTATGTAAACTTTTGATCAGGGTCATTTGGGTAGTTTCTGTTGTCATTATGATTTAAAAAGAGCAAAGGTAGTTGATTGATA
>BLSH010359464.1:927887-947407 GCA_018402905.1 Glandirana rugosa
TTTTTTTTTTTTTTTTTTTTTTTTTTTTTTTTTTTTCCAAAACGGAAATGTTAAATTCGTTCCCCATTTTTTTTCCATAGACGTTTGAAGTTTACTTACCGTCACCTGGATGAATGGTCATTTATAGACATCTATGGTCTTTTATAGACAATCAGATGTCACCTTTAAAATGTAACCGGATCCACTGTCCAAATGTAAGTCGATATATCTTTTACAACGTTACGTTCGTTAGAAATCATTATAAAAACATAACCTTGATCTTAATGTATCAATTGGTAGGGCAAAAATATTACTAAAGATTGCTTGCATTGCAACATTTTCTATATAGCTGAATGTAAACCTGTCACCTAGGCCAATGTAAAATTTCCACTGTAGACTAACAGATATTTTCTGGTATCTACAGATATTTACTGGTAAGTAGGTCCACTGCCATTCATTTGAAGTTTGCAGATACCTTTTTTTTACCCCTTGCTTAAATTGTAAAGGCAAAACCTTTTTTTTTTTTTTGCAGTCTTTGTCCCTGCTGGGGGGAGATTCACCATTCTGTCCTTTTTTGCCATTTGTTACCGAGAAGAAAAATTAAGTACTTAAAAAGTTGTCCTCAGAATACAAAGTTAGGGTAAATTTTCCGTTGGGGACACCCTTATTTGCAAAGATTTCCTTTCCCCTTTAGTGGAGTTTTGGACATGAAGTTTCCCATCACCTTCTAGAATACAGACTGCAAAACAATGTTTTTTGGCAGAGGTTTTAACCCTGCCCTGCTCTGCTCCAAAAATAAAAAAAAAAGATATAAACTTTTGTCTTTCCATAAACTTTAATTTCAGATATATTTTATCTAGTTCTTATAAGCTCTGTAAATTTTGAATGTATTTATGAAAACTTTTTTTTTTTTTTTTTTTTCATCATTTAAAGAACAATTAGACTTGGCAACGGGTTCTTTTAGTCACTAAAAGCCTTAGAGTGACCAAGATATCAATGGAAAGCATTCAGAATCGGTCTTTAAATCTAGACACCACCCTTGGCCATACCATGCAAACACCGCTTGGTGCAGCTGATCATTCTATTTGGTTTTAGAGTAGAAGGGTTGAGTAAATTACCAACACTGGCATGTTAGTCATTAGGGCAGGATTTGTGACCTGCTCAGGTGATTAACCTTCCTCATTTTTGGGCTCTATATACCTGGTATCTTTGACAACTTATTTAATAAATAGCTGGCTTGGCAACTGTCGGTTGTCTGAGTAGCACTAAGCCAGAAGCGGATGGCCATCTTGGCTACCTTGTCTGTCTTATTAAAATATTTTGCATGCAATAAAGGCATGTGTGTACGTCTTGGCTTCAGTTTGATGCATACAAAATGCGTGGCCTTACACCAACATGGTACTTTTCTGCAGTGTTATGGGTGACCTCTAGAGTGTTCTCTGTCCTGTTTATTTGTGGAGGTAGGTGATCATCCTTTTTATCTTCTATTTATTTTCTCATTCTGAGATGTCATATTTTTTCATCTTTGCAGACCAGGGTGATCGTCATCCAAACCGAAAAGCGCGAGGACAGCTTCGAACCAAGATTGAGTCTGGAGAAGGTACTATTCCAGTGAGGTCTAGCAGTACCATCCAAACCTGGGACGGTGTTCTGCAAGGAGAGAGGCTACTAACAATGTCTTGCAGTGACAAGATTTCAAGGTTAGAGCATAATGAACAATGGCCTTCTTGAAGAATATATTGTTAAAATCCTTTCTGCAGGGAATTCAACACTCGTACATTATAATGAACTCTGAAATTGAGCATTTAATCTTTAATTATGTTAAGCATATCTTTAAATTAGGAAGTAGATTCCTAAGCAAACAGTGAATTGTGTTACTGTTTTTATAAAGCTTTGTTAAGAAATATGTATTTGGGATCAAAATGTTCAAAAGCAGCTTACATGAGCCATTTATTCAGTTTTTTTCATTTATTTTTTTTTCTTTTAGCATTAAACTCCATCTTCACCCAAAGCATCTTTTACTAATTGTTCATTACAGCAGTGGTTCTCAACCCTGTCCTCAAGTACCCCCAGCAGGCCATGTTTGCAGGTTTTCCTTTATCTTTCACAGGTGCTTTAACCACTCCAGATCCGCGCTATTGCCATAGTACGGCTCCAGCGCGGATCTGGAATGCCGGGACGACGTCCATGGACGTCGCCCCCTGTGCGCGCTCCTCGCGCGCCCCCTAGTGGCAGCAGCGGCGCGCGCACGCGCGCGCCGCACGCTGCGCGCGTGTGCCCGTGCTTCGGGCGGACTCGATGTCCGCCCGGACCCGCCGATCTCCTTCAGGAGCCTCAGAACGGGGAACCGCCGTTGTAAACACGGCGGTTCCCCGTTCTGTGACAGGGGACATACCAGATCTACTGATCCCTGTCACTGGGATCAGTTAGATCTGTTATGTCCCGGCCAGCCCTGCCCCCCCACAGTTAGAACACACCCAGGGAACATTTGTTAACCCCTTCACTGCCCCCTGCTGGTTAACCCCTTCACTGCCAATGACATTTATACAGTAATCAGTGGACATTTAAATTTCTGATCGCTGTATAAATGTCATTGGTCCCAAAAATGTGTCAAAAATGTCCGACATGTCCGCCCCAATATCGCAGTCCCGCTAAAAATCGCAGATCGCCGCCATTACTAGTAAAAAAAAAAAAAATAATAAAAACGCCATAAATCAATTCCCAGTTTGTAGACGCGATAACTTTTGCGCAAACCAATCAATATACGCCGATTGCAATTTTTTTTTTACCAAAAATATGTAGAAGAATAAATATCGGCCAAAACTGATGAATATTTTTTTTAATGGATTTGTACTTTAGCAAAAAGTAAAAAATATTGTTCTTTTTTGCAAAATTGTCGCTCATTTTTTGTTTATAGCGGCGATCAGAAATGACGCAGAGGTGATCAAATACCACCAAAAGAAAGCTCTATTTGTGGGAAAAAAAGGACGCAAATTTTATTTGGGTACAACGTCGCACGACCGCGCAATTGTCATTCAAAATGCGACAGCGCTGAAAGCCAAAAATTGGTCTGGGCAGGAGGGGGGTTTAAGTGCCCGGTAAGGAAGGGGTTAAATCAGTCAATGGCTTCGTATGTTGAACAGCTATTTTATCTAAGAGATATTCCCAAAACCTGGCCTGTTGGGGGTACTTGAGGACAGGGTTGTGAAACACTGCATTACAGCACACAGGGTAAAGTATTCTAGGATCAATGTGTTCTACTGCCATCTTCAAAAATAAAAAATTGGCCACTGGCAAGCCAATCTCTAAGGGTAGCATTGTATAACCCATCCCACTCCCAGCATGCTTCAGTTTTTTGCTAATGTCTTTTGGAGTACAGACAGCTCTGTGCCCTTAGAGAAGTTAAACCATATTCTGCTATTTTTACTTCTATCAAGATTATTCATTTACTTGTCAACTTTGCCCTGGCGGGACCAGACCCAGACCTCACTCACAAATGGATGTAGGGCTGCCCTGTAATGTTGCCCTACAGGCATTGGATCCTGTATTTGGGGGTCACCTAGGCACATTCTGCACTATTTTGAATTCGCTGCAGGGTGCTTTACAGGTCCAGAGCTGAGATTCAGAAGTCTAGTGGAATTCAGTCCTAAGGGACCCTTTGAGGTTATGCCCACTGAATGGGCAAAAATTGTAGATGGGACTTTTTCCTAACACCCTGCCAGTCTGCCTGCCTGGGGGGAGCCCTAGACTTGAAGATGGCTATTGTGGTTAAGGGCCGTTACACTGTAAATGGGAGCAATAGGTTTCCCAAGGGTTTATCAGCAAATGATCGCTTGTGGTTTAAATTGTGCACCATTTTTGTTTGGTGCCCCACTTAGCCTATGCAGCCTCCTTTTCAATCAACGCATGAAAAAACAGCCTCTCCTGCCTTCACCAACAGCACCAGCAATCCCTCTGAGAATCTGCTGCCCTAAGTGAGGATCACAGGTGGCGTTAACTGCTCCTGCCCAGCAGTGTATTGTTAGTAGCCCTCAAAATTCTTGTACCACCTATACCATGGTGAATCATAGGCGCAAGGGGGTGGCCCTGGGGGTCCTGCTCACTCAGTTTGGCTAACAACATAGTGGATATCTCTGGCATCTCCCCTGAGGGTTCCGATGTCTGTTCCAACTATTACACCCCCACCCCTTTCTGAGTTGGTGTTAAGGAGCTCCTTAACTCTTTCTGGGATGGCTCACGCAGAGGCCACAAGTGCTGCTTTTCATTCAATGTAGAAGATGAGGATGGTGCCTTGTCAGGTTCTGAGGATTCAAAGGCTTAAGAACACCATTTCTGTCGTTATAGATGCAGAAAACTTGTGCTTTGATATATAGCTGCCTATGATACTTTGCCAAAGGTCATCTACCTGGGCTCTTTCAAAATGTCTCTGCCTGCAAAAGCCTTCCGTGAACACTCACTGTTAGTCTGTTGTATAACTGGCTTTACACTGAGAGTATTTAGTCCTCGCAAGAAGTATAATATTAAAAATTTGAAAAAATATTTTTAAAAAAATAGGATATCCCATTGATCAAGAACCCAGTGGATAAATGTTTGAAAGTCCTTTCTAAAGCTCTTTGCCCTGTCAGGCCCAGATTATGCAACCATGTTCATCAGCCAAACTTTGGCCTTCAGGTCCAAGGCCATGTTTCAGGATTTGTCATGTCCAACATCTGGTGCTTCTACCTGTGTACACTGTACTATTGTGTAGACTAATTAGTAGAAGTTCTGTTCTTCAGCAATCTAAGCACTAAAATTGTGATCTGTGATACAGTTGTAGTGAGATGGCTTAACTAGCACTTTAGTAGCTTGGCAGACAGTGACTTGATCAAAATGACATCCTACAGATTGTAGAAAGCTTAAATCAAAAACTTGTGCAGATCTACATCTGGTGATAAAATGTCTAGCTCCAGCATCATACAGCACATGTGATGAATGGAGACTAAAGCATGAAGAAGGGTGGGACTGATTACATAGAGCATCCCCTAGCTACACAGTGGGGTAAGTACAAAATTATGTAAAGGCAAACCAACAATGCATGTGTAACATTATAGTCCCTGTTGAAATACATGATTTCAGTTCTTAAACAATTGAGAATTAAATCCAAACATTAACTGAAGATTCTATTCCAGGAACATCTGAAAAAGGTAAAGGGGGAGAACAAGAGAAAAATAATTTACACATTTAACACTGTAAAACTTGAAAATCACTACTTTTGGACTGTGTTCCATGACATTTTACAGCCACGAGTCCATCTTCAGAGGGGAAGGCAGAAATGTGCACCAATCCCTCGTATCTCCCTTTGAATCAAGTCCTTGTTTTCGATTAGAAGATGAATCCTCTTCCCTTGACAAAGTACCAGTTTCTTGATGGGGCTGGAGTAGTGTCACTGATCCTTCCTAAAGACCACTTAGAAAAGCTTTCAAAACAGTGGGAACTCAACTTCGTCCTTGACTATACAGTGGTGGTGTGTGTAATAATATTGGCTCTGATTTCCTGGTCTCAGGGTGAACCAGTTCAAATATAGAATCGGTGTGAATTGGGTGGGGATGACCATGAAATGTCCAGAAATGCAACAGCTGGTACTGCACGAGTGCTGCGATCAGCTGGGTTGAGGTCCATAGCCACATAGTGCCATTGATCAAGATCAAAGAATCTTCCAATGCATTCTATTTTTGCTGACATAAACATAGAATTGTTTTGTTTAGTTATGTATGTATCCCAATAATCTATATTGTCTGTGTAAAAGTGGAGAGTCTATTTCAAAGCCTATTGCACATTTTATAGGTTCAGGAATTTCAACAGCTAATATGGCTGCACAGAGTTCAAGACTTGAAAATGCATGTGCTGGTTTTGGGGTCAGTTTGGCCTTGCCAAGGACAGAACCTAATCTGTATTGTCCCTTGGATCTTTAGCTTTCAGAGAGGCTACTGCAGCTATTGCTTCAATGGAAGCGTCAGCGAAAATTGGGATCTCTTATTGTGGCATTCAGTAGGAATGCAGATATGTAAGAGTGTGGTATCTGAAGTTGTTCTAGTGCTTTCAGAGAATTTCCATGATTTTCATCTTTTCCTGTTTCTCTTTGGGTAATGGGATATCCTAATCTGTGTTTTCAAAATTAAGCTGTCTTAGAAGTATCTTACCCTGAACGGTAAAGGGCACAATTAAACCCAGAGGACCATTGATGCAGTTCACAGCAAGCCTTTTTCATTTCATGAAGGGCTTGTCATAACTTTATACTTGAAATATGAATGTGTCTTGAGATCCCAAAGCAATCCAAGGCTATGCTGCATAAGGAAAAGGTCAGTTCCCAGTACAAATCCCTTTAAACTAATAGCATGGTCATCACAAGTAAAGGCTTTCATTACCTTGTCACTGTTGGGAGACAATTTTATGAAGCCTGAGGTTGGCAGTGGCAAGCCCATCTTGAGTTCTCTTGAGAAGATAAAGTGCTGCTGCTTCTGTAGGCAGAGATTTGAGCCCGTTAACGTAGGAAATTATTTTCCAAAATTTCACATGCATCAGATCTGATTTATTTTTCACCTTCTTCAGCTGTTCTCAGCCCATAAATTGCTACAGCATTAGAAGGGTTGTTATCGGAAACCTGTACTTTCATTCAGTAGACGATCTGGTTAGTTTTATACCGTGCTGAATGTGAAGAAATGGGGGGATTGCTAGCTGCTAGCAAAACGATCAAACAAAAATTGTGCAGCCATATAAAAGAATTAACGTTTAGCACTTAGCCTAAATACTGTAAAACTTGTTAATCCAAACTATCAAACCCATTGTAGCTGTGCACAGGGAATGATTGCTGTGCCAGCACAAAAACTCATCAATCAAAAAAAGTGCATATAATGGATAACATACATTCCAATAAGGGGCAAAAAAAATATATGCACTATATCTAGGATATAGAATACTATTAACTTATAAAGTGCATAAATGCTAATAGAGTTCATATGGAAAAGTCCAAAAATTGATATTTTGCATGTGTCAAAATTCTGAGTGGAATAACGGCAATCCAGCACCATGAAGTGAGATCCACCACTGAGATATATTACTGCGCTTACCAGAACACCATCATCATTAGGCATAAAATCTCCACCAGAAAAGGTAACACTGCCACCAGGAACCAGATGTCTCCCTATTCCATCGATCCAGTGGTCACACAGCACACCCAATAATTGCAGATGTAGGAACCATTAATAGTACACAAATCCGATCCTCCTCCCTTGGAACAGTGTTCAATCCAAAGGGTCATGAAATGAAAAGCCTCAGTGTAAAACCATTCATGGTAAATTTATTAAAAAGTAGTGCACTTACATCATACAAGTAAAAGTACTCGTAAGATAAGTTCTCATAAAAGAGCTCATGAATAGTTAGCCAGCATCAGTAGGAGCGCGATAGTCTGGGGTCAGTGATTACCCTAAGAATTTCATCCTCTAGGACATCTGGGGTTCCAGCTCAACTTTTACTTTTATGATGTAAGTGCGCTACTAAATTTACTATGAATGGCTTTACACTGTGAGGCTTTTCATTTCATGAGCCTTTGGATTGGATATTGAATACTGTCCTGAGGGAGGAGGATCGTATTGGTGGTCTATCTATTAATGGAATAGGAAGACATCTGATGACAGTGTTACCTGTTCTGGTGGAGATTTTATGCCTGATGATGGCATTCTGGTAAGCGCAGTAATATATCTCAGTGATGGATCTCACTTCATTGGTGCTGGATTGCTGCTGTTCCACTCAGAATTTTGACACATGCAAAATATAAATTTTTGGACACTTCCATATGAACTTTATTAGCACTTTTATGCTCTTTATAAATTGTTAATAGTATTCTATATCCACTTCAAGACCGCCCGCCGTCATATTACGGCGGCCGTTTGAAGTGGAATGCCGTTACTATGGTAGCAGATAGCTACCATAACCCCGATATCTTTTTTTTACAGCCGGCGATTCTGCACAAGATAAATGTGGTCTCAGTGGCGGATTCGCCACAAGATCACTTTTATCAGCGGGGGAGAGGTGTCCCGCCGGTTTCCGGTCATCTCCGCCGCTTACCGGACCCGCCGGCGGCAGCGGAGATGGTCGGTTCCTCTTCCACCCAGTGTCCGTGAGCCGAGTGAGCGGCTGAAGCCGTTCACTCGGCTCCATAACATGGCAGGGCGGAAGTGATGTCACAAGTCACTACCGCCCAGTGCTCTTAAAGGGCCAATTTTTTTTTTTTTTTTTTTTTTTTGCAATGTCATTTTTTTTAAATTTCTTTTTTGCATTTAACTGTAAATATGAGATCTGAGGTTTTTTTTACCCCAGATCTCATATTTCAGAGGTCCTGTCATGCTTTTTTCTATTACAAGGAATGTTTACATTTCTTGTAATAGGACTAAAAGTGATCAAAATTTTTTTTTTTTTTTTTTAAAAAGAACAGTTTTAAAATAAAAATTAAAAAGTAAAATAAATAAAAAAATTTAAAGCGCCCTGTCCCTGCGAGCTCGCGCACAGAAGTGAACGCATACGCAAGTCCCGCCCACATATGAAAACAATGTTCAAACCAAACGTGAGGTATCGCTGCGATCGTTCGAGCGAGAGCAATCATTTTAGCCCTAGACCTCCTCTGTAACTCAAAACTTCTAACCTGTAGAATTTTTTAAACATCGCCAATGGAGATTTTGATGCTGCAAAGTTTGTCGCCATTCCGCGAGCCGATGCAATTTTGAAGCATGACATGCTGGGTATCCTTTTACTCGGGATAACATTCTTTCACACTATAGAAAAAAATTTGGCCTAACTTTACGGTTTTGTTTTTTAACGCAAAAAACTGATATTTTTTTTTTTTAACCACTTCCCGACCAGCGCCGTAAATAGGCGGCGGTCGGGTTTGAGCGGCTCTACCGGGACATAGCCTGCACCTGCAGGCTATAGCCCGGTATCATTTTTTAGAGCAGACGGTCAGCTATCCAGGGGTAACGACTGATCCGGCTCGGATCTATAAGACCCTACATCTCTCCTACGGGCTGGAAAGGCTGAGATCAGAAAAAAATAACAGACGATCTCAGCCTTTCCTTCCCCTTTAACGGCTATTGTTTACTTCGGAGACCCGGAAGTGACGTCACAAAGTGCGCCTGGGCCTCCGAGAGCCATAGAGATGACCGAGGGCCATCTGTCCCTCGGAAATCTCTGGCATCTGGTTGCGGCGGCAGGCGATTCCTTCTCCCGGCCACCGATCGCTCAGGTGAGTCGGGAGAAGCACCGGAGGGCGGCGGGAGGGGGAGGACGTCCCCTCCCGCCGCCTGTAAGAACGATCAAGCGGCTGACCTGCCGCTATGATTGTTCTTACGGTGATGGGAATCGCCTGCTCTAAAAAAACAATACCTCAATGATGCCTGCAGATGCCGGCGTCATTGAGATATCACCACTGAAATCCCAGGACATCTATAGACGTCCTGCGGATGGGAAGTGGTTAAAAAAAAAAAAAATCGCGTTTGTAAGACCGCTGTGCAAATACTTTGTGACATAAAGTTTTGCAACGGTCACCATTTTATTCTCTAGGGTGTTAGGGGGGAAAAAAAAAAATATATAATGTTTGGGGGTTCTAAGTAATTTTATAGCAAAAAATCTGGTTTTAACGCGTAAGCACCGAACTCCAAAAAGAGGCTCCTTCTTACAGTGGAGATATATATATATATAGATATATATATATATATATATATATATATATATATATATATATATATATATATATAATTTTTTTTTTTTTTTTTGCACCTTTTTGGGACTGTATGTTATGCACTATATGCACTTTTTTTGATGAATCTTTGTGCTGGCACAGCAATCATTCCCATTTTTTTGGGGGTAGGCACTGGGATCGCCCAGTGCATAGTTATATTAAGTTTTACATATTTTAGGCATAGCGCTACATGTTAATGCTTATATTCAGTAGACTATCACTTCTTCGCTGACAGCGTTGTTGGGATACCGTTGGCATCTGAGGAAGTTCTTTGTCGTCTCAAACGATCAGTGGAACCTTTACTTTGGCCATAACAGCAATTGGTTCTTGTCTGAAGCAGAGCAGGTCTGTAAGGTGGTTGTTCAGATTTGGCCTAGTGAGAAGGACATCGTTGAGGGAAACACCTTTTATATAGAGCACTTCAATCAAAAGACCTCTCTGATTTGATCTGGCTTGTGAGGATGGTACACGCCAATGCATGAGATGTTCCAAAATTCCTATCCTTCCTTGAGAGGTAGTGCAGGCTCAGTATGATCCTTTGCCAACAAAGAGTTTGTGTCCGTTCAGGGTGTGTTGTAAAGTAAATCCTGCTTCTGCATACTGAAACTTATTTGGTAGTTTATTTCTTGAGGCACAAAATGGTAGTAGTGGTGCCATCTAGCTGGAAACTTCCAGATATAATTCCTTACTCATAGTTTTTAGGAACTGCTTGTCTTCCATGGTAGCTGTCAGCTCACTATCTTTAACAGTTACATCAAACGTAGTGCCAATATTTTCATCCAAGGAATGGACATGATTATTGCCTTGTATGAAGAACTGTTGCATGCCTTTTACGGCAAAGTCTGTCTTTTACATGGCAGTGATGTGGGCTTGGTTCAAAACACATAAGGAAATCCTTTGACAGGACGTGTCTTAAAAGCAGAAACCGTGGAAGACCACCTGACATTACCCGAACAGATGTTGCCTATGATGATGACCCAGCCTAGGTACAGACATATGGTGCATCATTTGGTCCATTGATTTTTTTTTTTTTTTTTTAAGCCTTGTGTACCCTTGGAATACCTATGCTAAGAAGCAGGAGAATGTCAGCATTTCTGTCAAGAGCGGATATGTGGTCAGCTATTCCCTTCAAGTGAGAGTGACGAGAGGCAGCTGCAGGAGTAGGGATCTACTTTTCATTGGTTGGAATCTCTTTGCACTCAATGAGAGTGGCAAATGGTATTTCTACACTGCCATTCAGTGGAGCCTACTAAAAGACCAGCGGCTCTTCTGCCTAAGACCTCTGTAATGCCAGCACAGTTACCCGGGGTTTATGGTAAGGCTTGTCCTATTATGCTTAACATGCAGAGGGGAAATATTTGGGACTTAAGTGAAGGTTTACGCCTCCATTCCGATTTTGTTGCAAAAGAGGGGGGAAGGTTGGGACTTTGAGTGAGGTGTGAGCGGTGTGACCAGAAATGACATAAAATATAAAGCATATGTATGTTTATTGACCAAAATTTGGCAAGACATAGTAGAGTACAATACAGTATAATGCGTAGAAAGATTAAATTAAAATTGGTCCAATATACAAACATGGTAGATAGTAATGATGTCATAGCACACAACATTGAAGGAAGTAGGGACAGTTCTCTCCGTGTTGCAAGTAAATAGTAGCACAAAATTGGATGCGGTAGAGGATGAAACCGTCTAAATTGGTCAGTGTAGTGTGGATGCATCAGTGGTGCTGGGCATGGTAAATTAACAACTGGACTTCATCAGTCTTTGCATTGCCTCCCCCCCAACTTGTTTCCACTGTTAAAGATTGAAGACATTGGATATATATTGACCTGCTGCTGCTTTTCAGGTTCAGCAACACACTGAACAGGTTTTTGTCCAGGTCCAGGCATACTCTTTTTTTTTTTTTTTTTTTTTTCTTTTTTTTTCTGGCTGGATTCCCTGTTTGCTCCCTGAGATCAGGTAAACCTGATTTATGCATTTCCTCCTCTGAAGCTCCCTCTTCGCCTGCTTTACAGGACGAAAATGGAGGTAGTATAGTGATTCCTATTGTACCGAACTGGCCCAGGTAACCGATTGTATTTGGAGCTCATCAGGCTCCTGTGGACAATTCATGGGTTCTCCCAGATCGTTTAACTCTTCTGTCTCTACTAGTTTACCACCACGCTTGGCTGTTGAAGCCCAGGCTCTGAGGGGTATGGGCTTATCTGATTCAGTTAATACATTAACCACTTCAGCCCCGGAAGGATTTTCCACATTAGGACCAGAGCACTTTTTGTGATTCGGTACTGCGTCACTTTAACTGACAATTCCGTGGTCATGCGGCTTTGTATCCAAATTAAATTGGCGTCCTTTTTTTTTTTTTTCCCTACAAATAGACCTTTCTTTTGGTGGTATTTGATCATCTCTGCGTCACTTAGGATCACTGCTATAAACAAAAAAAAAAGAGAGACAATTTAGCAAAAAAAAAAAAAAATGAAAAAACAAATTTATTCATCAATTTTGGCCGATTCTTGTACATATTTGTGGTAAAAAAATCCCAATCGGTGTTTGGTTCGCGCAAAAGTTGCCGCATTTATAAACCATGAGGTTTATTGCGTCTTTTTGCGATTTATGTTGGACATTTTTGACACTTTTTTGGGACAATTGACATTTATACAGGGGGTCAGGGAAGGGGTTAATCTGCAGGGGGCAATGAAGGGGTTAACTGTGTGGGGGCTGGGTTGGCAGGGGCATAACAGATCTAACTAATCCTGGTGACAGGGATCAGAGTGGGGAACCGCCATGTTTACATTGGTGGTTCCCAGCTTTTCTCCTATTGTAAATGATCGGGCGTCGCCGGCGGACATTGAGTCTGCCGGACCCGCGGGCACAAGAGCGTTCCGGTGGAGGTGCGCGTTTGCCCCACCGCCATTTACAGATGCCGATTCGTGTTATGCTGCCACCTTGCAGCAGTAAATGTACGCGGCGCGGTCCGGAAGTTGTTAAAGGCTAGGAAGTCCTTTTCAAAATCTACTATTACGGCTAGAAAGTGTAATATTCCTCTATCAATATCTGGCCTTGATTACCATCATGGGTCAAGTCTCAGCCCTAGTGATTCTCTTTAGCTACCCATTGCTTCTCACTTCCCAGTGAATGTCTTTGTGCAGGGCGTCGCTCACATTATGTTCTTACTGTATGCTCCCATTCATTCTGATTGATTTTAACCTGGTTCTGTCCATTCTTCAAAAACTGCCATTAGGGATTTTTCTCGATCTATCCTTACTGGCAAGGTTGCCTATTCCCGAGGGGAAAGCCTGCTTCTTCCACTGTCACTAGGTAGATTTCTCAGCTAATCATCCATTCTGATGACTGCAGGAGCAAGCCCCCCCCCCTTTTTTTGTTTTAAAGTATACACCATTGGATTAGTTAGTACTCTGCTTGACGCTGAAATGTCTATAATCTGTTGTTCAGATTTGTAAGGCTACCACCTGGTCTTCTGTTCACACAGTTAAGTTTTGGCAGGTCAGTTCAGAATATTCAGGCCTCAGCTGAATGCTGGCTTTGGTCATAAGGTTCTTCAGACGACACTTTAGGGTTTAAGCCGCCCTTGTTAACTTGTTGGTTTGTTCCTTGTTTGCCTGTTAGCATTTTGTTTACCATGCTCAGAATACTTCATCCTTTGTTCTGTAAGGTACAATTAAGAAAATAGTGTTATCTTACCTGTAAAAAGTCCTTTTCTTTCAGTATATTACAGGACACAGGCTCCTCCCCCTTTTTTTTTTTATTTTTTATAATGCACTATGATTGCTTGCTAATAAACTGATGCATGCTGGAAGTGGGAGGGGTTATATTTTGTTTAAAATTACATTTCTAGCAATTTATATTGGTTTCATCAATTGGTAGCTGGTGGAAATAGAATTGAACTAATTGTAAATCAGACTTTGACTTGTCAATATCTTGATTTACCTTTTTAAACTTAATATTGATGGCCTTAGCAGATGCCATATAATGCTTCATCTGTATCAAAATATTTTTGAAGATCCATTGATAAGGGCAGGGACTGATGTGAATGTACAGTATAATGAATATGTAAAGCGCTGCGTAAATTAAAATTAAAATAAATAAATAAGGTTGCCATTAAAACGTGATTACAATTATTTTAATCAATGCAGCTATTTTAATCTGTGTGCACTGAAACAGACACCAACTCCCAAGACCAGTAAATTAGTTAAGGGGTGTTCATATACAACATTTTATCATATCTGTAGAAATCTGGAGGCAATAGAAGCTGTGTTTACATTTTCAATGCAATGATGTGCAGCTGGCTGTAACCTATCATTCAGTACTTGCTAAAGAAGGCTTGATGTCTACTGTATGCTTCACTGAAATCCAGAGCGAGAACTGAACTGTAGGAGGTTCTCTCCTCCAAGACCAGTGCTATAGGCTGAATATCCTTTGTTTTCTAGAAGTTAAATACCCTCTGTATATTTTATGTTTTTAAACATTCTCCTCTTATAGGTGAACTTCAAGTAGATATTAGTGTCAGGAACCATGAATCAAACCAAGACAGAAGTGCAGTAAAATCACACTTTTTGATAAAAAGGTAAAATGATGTAAACTTGGTCAAAACATAGCCAGGATTCGGTAAACAGAGCGGATAGTCAGAGCAGGCCAGTGAAATAGGAGATCAGCGAGGTCAAACAAATGGCATGCAGGGTCGGAGCCAGGAGGAGTGTCAGCCGAGCAGGGTCTTGAATCCAGGAATCAGAAGGGAATGTCAAACAGGCAAAGTCTTTCACAGGAAAACACAGCAGAGATTTCTCCAGAGATGTTGACCAAGGCGAAGGCATCTGCAATCTTATACAGGCAGTTTTATATAGCAGCAGAGCTGACTTAAAGAGGCAGGATATGATCATCAGGTGAGGTGGAGTGGAAGCTGAGACTGGCAACCCTCAGCTGAGCAGCTTGCTCTGAGAAGGAGAGCTGAGCCCAGCCCTGACAATTAGTCAATGAATGCTGTTATGTATACATTTAAAAAATCATCTGCATTTATGAATGCTTCTAGTACCTGAGTATTTCATTATATCAGTATGCATCCTGCTGTACTAGGCATTTCCAGGCGATAAGGGCATATACGGACACCCAGATAGGCTCTGCTTCAGTGCACTGTCAGTGTGACAGTATGCGAGTGAACAGATTGCCTCATCAGTGTACTTTCGATCCTCCATTGTCAAAATGGTACAGGGCTATGTGGTGGTAACAAGCTGTACTGATGCCTATGAGTTGGAGGACCTGTCTTTGCTTTCTGATACAATTGCATAGTGGATGCACAGAACTGCAATTTTTTGGCAGGTAAAATGGTTCCCCCTTTATATATTTTAACTCTGTATCTAGCTACTTGGCTGAAGATCAGATTTGTAATTTCCGTATTACTGCATATAAAGATAAAAAGATGTAGCATTTTGGAGCCTGCAAGTCAAATGAAACCGCATGGTTTGTTAGAGGAAGCATGTCATGAGAAACATTGAGGCTGCTATTGCTAACCACCTGAAAATGCAAGTTTTTTTAGACGTTTGGCTTCAGTGCATTTTAAGTTACTGAACTGGAACAAATATGCAGATTCAGCTTTGCTGTGTTAGTGGAGAGATGTCTTATGTCAGAAAGCAGACATGCTGTTTGATTATCCTCAGGAAGCAGCTTTTCCATAAGTCACGCTGCTTTCTAGCTCCAGGGCAGGAATTTTCTGAACTGGTATAGCTTCATTGCCCTAGAATTGGCATAGAAGTCTTGCACTGGTTGCTTTTATTAGTACTGTATGTTTGTTTTATTTTTTAAAATCACTTTATTGAATTTTCAAACCATACTAAAATGAAAAGAGAAGTGCAAAGCATCAGTGACAAAGAACAGGTATTTTACGACGTACCACTATAGCACTGGAAGATAGAAATCCACATGCGTGTAGATAGGCTGGCCTTGGCATCCACATGACGTCATGTCAATCACGATCATTGCAAAAAAAAAAATCAGTAATGCAAACCAAACATCGTGGAGGACCAGTGGAAAAGCATTGTGCAGGGAAAAGCAATATATATTGTATATATGACATTGAACTCCCATATAAAGGAAAACAATAGACTGGAACTTAAAAAAAAGACAAATCAGCAAAAGTCTGGGAAGCAGGTGCAGAAATGTGTCAAAACTGCCAGTCTAGGTAATTACAATATCTAAGGCTGCCTCCCGTTGTGTAGGTAAATTCTCAGGCATCCAGTATCTCATTGGAATAGTACATCTAACCCATCCACACATCTCTAAATACGTCTTAACAGTATGTACCCATCGTTCTGCTTCCACTATGGCATCCACCATTTTTTTCAATCACCACGGGAAGGGTAGTTACGGTTTCCAGTATCTTGGAATCAAGGATTCTGCTGCATTTAGAATTTTTTTTTTTTGGGACGGGGGCGGTGCGGTTGGCACTTTTTTATTTGATGGAAGGACCACCACCATGGAACAGAAAATGTAGGGGGGGGGGGGGCCTTTCTAAATGTCATGATCTTAATCCCTGAGGTATTTGGTTTCCAAAAGGCTCTGTTGGAGAAATGTGCCTCATTAGTCACAGCCCCTCCAACATTGGACATCAGCAGTTTGCAACATCTGAGCCAGGCGGGAGGGGTTTTTTACCATCTAGTTATGACGACTCTTGGATGCAGGTACGGATGGGGAAAGCGTTGGTCAATTTAATGATTCTGTGAATTTGAGGGGGTGTAAGTTCCAATCCAAGCTCCCTTTCTCTGATCTAATATGGAACTGACACAGAATGAGTACTAAGAACAAGTTTGTGTGTATGAGAGTAGGTGTCTAAGTCTGGATGTTTAACACATATGGACTCAAACGGCGAGAGGGTATCCAATGGTCTCAATTTGGGCGCTAACTTGCCTATCAAGTCTAGAAGCTGATGGTATCTCCAGGTTACTAGTGGGAAGTTCCCGTCGGAGGATTGCAGCGTGACCAGGGGTAAAAGTTTACTCGCGGGGGGGGGGGGATTTTACAAAGAATGTAATGCCATCGGTTCCCCATGAGCGGAAAATCCAATCTCCTTTCCCGGCGGAAACCAGGGAAATCCCCCGAAGGGTGCTAAAGGGGAGATATTGGCCGATTACATTTAGTCTATCCCAGACCGTCAAGGTGTTCCAAGTCGATGCGGATGTCCAGTTCGAGAGTCTTCTGGAACCAGTCGGGGCCCAGGTAGCCCCTGCTCAGTTTCTGTCTGCCATAGATTTTTTCTTTTTTTTTTTTTTTTTTCTAAAGGCACCCAGATTTTAGTCAAAAGCATTGTGACACCAGTTTAGAATATGTACCAGAGCCATAGCCATTATAGTATAGCGCAGTGTCCGGGAGGCCAACCCCACCATCCAGCTTGTGTCTAGATAGAATATCGTAAAGCCATTAGTATTGCCACGTTTTGCTTTGTAACTGTCTTTTTTTTTTCTAATTGTTGGTTTAACCTCTTGATCAATACAGGTGGAACGTTGCAGGCATTCAAGGATCCCTGTTCAGTCTGTTTGTAGAGCCAATTTACTTCTCCAGTATTATCCTGGGCAGCCTGTATCATGGGGATCATCTCTCAAGAGCTGTGTACCAGAGGATAGCAGATATAGAAGACTTACCATCACTTTATAGCCTCAACAAACCATTACTGAGTGGTAGGTTTTATTTAAAAATCCTTTTTATATTAAGACTAGAATTAAGTGTATTGCTTTTGCCAATTTTTAATAGATTCTCTTTACAAAAAACAAAGCTGCAACCCTTCTGAAAAAAAAATGGTTGTTACATCTCTGCAGATATTCATAAACCCTAATTGCAGCCAGTGTATTGATAAGATTTAGAGTGCAATTGTATGGAGAACAGGTGCATTTTCTGAAATATGGGGGGAGCAGGGTTTTGCATCAATAGGGACAAAAAGGCAGAGACACTAATTTCAACTATGTATAACCCTTCACCACTCTGTTTAAAATGTCTGTGTCCCCATTGGTAAAGTCTTGCATCACGTCCCATCAGGACAGGAAGTTTGGTAGTGTGAAAAATCTCAGTGATAGGGACACAAATGGCAATATAAACTGACAGAGGCTCAAATGTGTTTCTGTTCAGAATCCAGCCTAAGAGGTGTTGCACTGTCACACTGGCCTTGTGGGATAAAACTACTAAAGAGTTGATTTTGCTGTTATGGAGTCCCTGTGAAATGATTGGAACTAGCAAATCCTGCCACACATTATTGTCCAATCAAAACTAAAATGTTTGTTTTGGTTGACCAAAGAAAAAGTTTACCCGGGTAAAAGATCATCGTACCGAACCCAGTGTTATACAGTGGGTACGGAAAATATTCAGACCCCCTTAAATTTTTCTCTCTGTTATATTGCAGCCATTTGCTAAAATCATTTAAGTTAATTTCTTTTCCCTCATTAATGTACACACAGCACCCCATATTGACAGAAAAACACAGAATTGTTGACATTTTTGCAGCTTTATTAAAAAAGAAAAACTGAAATATCACATGGTCCTAAGTATTCAGACCCTTTGCTCAGTATTTAGTAGAAGCACCCTTTTGATCTAATACAGCCATGAGTCTTTTTGGGAAAGATGCAACAAGTTTTTCACACCTGGATTTGGGGATCCTCTGCCATTCCTCCTTGCAGATCCCTTCCAGTCCTGTCAGGTTGGATGGTAAAGGTTGGTGGACAGCCATTTTAGGTCTCTCCAGAGATGCCCAATTGGATTTAAGTCAGGGCTCTGGCTGGGCCATTCAAGAACAGTCACGGAGTTGTTGTGAAGCCACTCCTTTGTTATTTTAGCTGTGTGCTTAGGGTCATTGTCTTGTTGGAAGGTAAACCTTCAGCCCAGTCTGAGGTCCTGAGCACTCTGGAAAAGGTTTTCGTCCAGGATATCCCTGTACTTGGCAGCATTCATCTTTCCCTCAATTGCAGCCAGTCGTCCTTGTCCCTACAGCTGAAAAACACCCCCACAGCATGATGTTGCCACCACCATGCTTCACTGTTGGGACTGTATTGGACAGGTGGTGAGCAGTGCCTGGTTTTCTCCACACATACTGCTTAGAATTAAGGCCAAAAGTTCTATCTTCGTCTCGTCAGACCATAGAATCTTATTTCTCACAATCTTAGTCCTTCAGGAGTTTTTTTTTTTTTTTTAGCAAACTCTATGCGCGCTTTCATGTGTCTTGCACGAGGAGAGGCTTCCGTTGGGCCACTCTGCCATAAAGCCCCGACTGGTGGAGGGCTGCAGTGATGGTTGACTTTCTACAACTTTCTCCCATCTCCCAACTGCATCTATGGAGCTCAGCCACAGTGATCTTTGGGTTCTTCTTTACCTCTCTCACCAAGGCTCTTCTCCCCCGATAGCTCAGTTTAGCCGGATGGCCAGCTCTAGGAAGGGTTCTGGTCGTCCCAAACGTCTTCCATTTAAGGATTATGGAGGCCACTGTGCTCTTAGGAACCTTAAGTGCAGCAGAATTTTTTTTGTAACCTTGGCCAGATCTGTGCCTTGCCACAATTCTGTCTCTGAGCTCTTCAGGCAGTTCCTTTGACCTCATGATTCTCATTTGCTCTGACATGCACTGTGAGCTGTAAGGTCTTCTATAGACAGGTGTGTGGCTTTCCTAATCAAGTCCAGTCAGTATAATCAAACACAGCTGGACTCAAATGAAGGTGTAGAACCACCTCAAGGATGATCAGAAGAAATGGACAACACCTGAGTTAAATATATGAGTGTCACAGCAAAG
>BLSH010359464.1:972439-982529 GCA_018402905.1 Glandirana rugosa
GCAAAATCAAGTGACAGGGTGGAATATTATTTAGGAGAATAAAATCAATGCGAAAACAAACCATAAAAGACGCAGAAAATACCAAACAAAAGCGTAACTAAAATAAGAGGATTTATTATAAGGTGGGACAGTGAACTAAAACGCACAACCAAAATAGAAATAGTGAAGCCAGCCAAAAGCATATAACTAGAGCAGTAAGGAAAGTTCAAGCCAGGCCAGGGTCATCCACGGGAGATCAGTCAGAGGGAACTGGGGAGCAGGATGATGCAGGTTTCCGGATGCAGGTTTTCGGATGCAGGTCTCAGGATACAGAGGCACGAGGAACAATACCAAGGCAAGCTAGCACAGCACTCCCAGGTTTAAATACACTTCCTGCAAACAGTCTCAGGTGATGCTTGATTGCAGGAGATGATATCAGGTCCTGACTGCGAAGAGACACCTGCTGGTGGACACTGGAACTGCAGCCCCTAGATGTGGGGGCTACAGTGCCACCAACTGGTGAAAGCATTCCTAACAGATGAGTACTGGCAATTAACCGACAGCTGAGCTGCAAGAAGGGAGGGCTGAGCCCAGCCCTGACAGACTGACAGTCATCAGCTGCTCAGTGAGCTCTTAGAACCAAGCAATCAGCTGTGTTTGATTGCTTGGTTCTCAGTCTTAAAGCCAGTGAGGGGACAGATGCTACATCCAGCTAGGTAAGTATGACTGAGAAAAAAAAAATCTCCTTTAATGCATTATCTGCATTAAGGCAAAAAAAACCTTCCAATACCAGTTTCCCTCTCCCTAACACCTGAGTCCTGTATTGGGGGGATAACACATAACATGTATGTGTTTTGTTTTTTATTACAATAATCTTTACAACCACTTTGTTAACCACTTCACCCCTGAAAGGATTTCCCACTGTAGGACCAGAGCACTTTTTGCGATTCGCTTTAGTTGACAATTGCGTGGTCGTGCGACATTGTACCCAAACAAAATTAGTTTTTTTTCCCCACAAATAGAGCTTTCTTTTGGTGGTATTTGGTCACCTCTGCATCATTTCTGATCACCGCTATAAACAAAAAAAGAGAGACAATTTTGCAAAAAAAAAAACAAACAACATTTCATGCTTTTTGCTATAATACAAATCCCCCAAAAATTTATAAAAAAACAAATGTATTCATCGGTTTTGGCCGATTTATATTCTTCGCAATCGGCATTTATTGATTGGTTTGTGCAAAAGTTGCAGCGTTTACAAACCATGAGAATTCATTTCTGGTGTTTTTACATTTTTTTTTTTTTTTTTAGTAATGGTGGCGATCTGCGATTTTTATCGGGACTGCGATATTGGGGCAGACATGTCGGACATTTTTGATACTTTTTTGGGACCAATGACATGCATACAGCGATCAGAATTTTAAATATCCACTGATTACTGTATAAATGTCATTGGCAGTGAAGGGGTTAACCTGCAGGGGGGCGATCTAGGAATCAACTGTGTTTCCTAGGCGTGTTCTAACTGTGTGGGGGCTGGGCTGTCAGGGGCATAAGAGATCTAACTGATCCCAGTGACAGGGATCAGTAGATCTCTTATGTCCCCACTGACAGAGCGGGGAACCGCCGTGTTTACTTCGGCGGTTCCCCATTCTTTGCCTCTGGCAGCTCATCACGGCTCGCTGGCGGGCATCAGGTCCGCCCAAGCCGCGGGCACACTCCTTCAGAGGCAGTGGGCCCCCTAACTGCCTGTCCGTAAATCGCCGTCTATTTACGGCGATTCGCGAGGCATCTCCACACTGCCGCAGTAAATATACTTTGCGGGGTGTGGAAGTGGTTAATATTTTTGTATTCATATGGGTATACAGTATTATAACCACTTCCGGACCGCCCACCTTCGTTTGACGGCGGCAGTTTGAAGTGGAATACCGTTGTTATGGTAGCAGATAGCTACCATAACCCCCCAGTATATTTTTTTTTCTGCAGGCGATTCTGCGTCTGATAAAAGCGGTCTTAGCAGCGGATTCGCCGCAAGATCGCTTTTATCAGCGGCGGGAGAGGTGCCCCCCCCTCCCGCCACTTTCCGGTCATCTCCGCCGCTTACTGGACCCGCCGGCAGCGGTGAAGATGATTGCCATGCCCTCAGTGTCCGTGAGCCAAGTGAGTGGCTGAAGCTGCTTACTCGGCTCCATAACATGGCTGGGCGGAAGCGACGTCACAAGTCACTTCCGCCCAATGCTCTTAAAGGGGACATTTTTTTTTTTTGAGATGTCATTTTTCTCTTCTTTTTTTTTGCATTTAAGTGTAAATATGAGATGTGAGGTCTTTTTGAACCCAGATCTCATATTTAGGAGGTCCTGTCATGCTTTTTTCTATTACAAGGAATGCTCGCGCGCAGAAGCGAACGCATACGTAAGTCCCGCCCACATATGAAAACGGTGTGCAAACCACACGTGAGGTATCGCCGCGATCGTTAGAGCGAGAGCAATAATTCTAGCACCAGACCTCCTCTAACTCAAAAATGCTAACCTGTAGAATTTTTTAAATGTTGCCAATGGAGATTTCTATGTTGCAAAGTTTGTCACCAACTGACGCAATTTTGAAGCATGACATGTTGCGTATGATTTTACTCGGCGTAACATTATCTTTCACAATGTGGGAAAAAAATAGTCTAACTTTACTGTTGTTTTATTTTTTAACTCAAAAAACTCAATTAAAAAAAAAACAAATCACGCTTGTAAGACCGCTGCGCAAATACGGTGTGACATAAAGTTTTGCAATGGCTGCCATTTTATTCTCTAGGGTGTTAGAAAAAAAAAATATTGTTTGGGGGTTCTAATTTTATAGCAAAAAAACCTGATTTTAACTCGTAACCACCGAACTCCAAAAAGAGGCTCGGTCTTAAAGTGGTTAAAGTACACTTGGAGATTGCTGCACTTACCTTTTGGTACACTTTGAGTGCACCCAATGATCTCTGGAACAAGTAATATTTTTAGTCTGCAAGATCTGATTACTGCTAGTAGTGCAGAAAGTCAGCCTGTCAGGTCCAGAAAGATTGCTATTGAAACATTTTTGATATTTTCTACTGCCCAGCCTCAAAGACAACCATGAAGTTTTGAGTCAAACGTTTATTTAACTTCATGTATTGCCAATGTTTCTTTTTTTTTTTTTTTTAGTTTTGAATAGTGTAGGAAAGGGTTAAAACCTCTGCCAGTTTGTATTTGCTATCTATGTACTGTTGGGGAAATTTCTTGTTGCATCCTGTCCCAAAGATGGAAGTTAGAGGAAAGCCATCAAAATTAGGTTCCTCTTAAAGAGGAAGTAAACACTGCCTATTTTTTTTGTCACCTGCAAAGTAAAGGCATAATGTGCTAGTATTCATTGCATACTAGCACATTATGTGAAACTTAACTGCAAACGAAGCCCTCATGGTCCCTGCTGAAGGCTGCATCCATCTTCCCCTGTCTTCCTTTGCAGGTCTGCGGACTCCCGCTGTGTAACTGGTGTGCGCACGGGAGCCACCAGTTATGGCACAGGGCTCTGAAGAAATGGCACAGGTGGCCATTCTTTCGGAGCGCATGCGTCATCGGCGCAGTGTACAGTAAATATTTCCTAAACAGTGCAAGTTTAGGAGATATTTACAGCAGTGGTTCTCAACCCTGCCCTCAAATACCCCCAACAGACCATGTTTGCAGGTTTTCCTTTATCTTGCACAGGTGCTTTAAATCAGAGGCTTGGTATTTTGGACAGCTATTCTATCTAAGAGAAATTCCCAAAACATGGCCTGTTGGGGGTACTTGAGGACAGGGTTGAGAACCACTGTTTTACAGTACCTACAGTTAAGCCTTATTATACAAACATTAGAGGAAAGTTTAATCAAATGTCCTCATTGGTAGGTTTCCCTTTACCTCTTGCTCTGGGGACAACATGTTGGATTTACCCTCCAACTTTCCTTCTTGGTGACGATGGTCACCACTACAAATAGAGGGGTGAATCTTAAAGCGGTTGTATGCCCAAAATCTCATTTTCACCTACAGGTAAGCCTATAATAAAGCTTACCTGTAGGTAAAATGAGTATCTCCTAAACCTGTATGGTTTAGGAGATATTCACCATGCATGCAGCTGCTGACGTCAGTGGTGCATGTGCAGTGATGCTCCCTCTGCGGGGACTGTTCAGCCCTGATGGAGCTTCGTTCTGAGGTATTTCATAATGAGCTAGTATGCAGTGCATACTAGCTTATTATGCCATTGCCTTGCAGGTTTTTTTTTTTTCTTTTAACGTGAGCATACAACCATTTTAACTACAATTAAATGCTTTAAAGAACCCTTCTGCACTCTATCCAAAACTAAGATATTCATGTGAATTCAATAATTAGGAGAGCCAAGCTACATGTAATTTTACAGAGTCAGAGTTCCATGTTTTTCCTCTGCTGTCCCTGCATCGGTGGTGGGTTCTGTCCGCGACACAGAGAGTTACATAAATTGTTTTCCTGTCGACCTTCTCTCACTATTGACATTTGCTGATATTTTTTTTAGCTAAGCTGCTTAACTCTGTCTGGTGTAAAAACAGATATTGGGTCTTTGAACTCTTTATGAATACTGAATAGATAACAAACAAGGCTGCCTGTTAGGGGCTGTAAATCTATTTGTGCACATAGACAATTTAATACAAGGGCAGAAACCTACCCCCCCCATCTTAACCTGACCTAATGTTAAAGTCACTTTATTCCTGTACTCACAGGCAGGGGTGGAAGGGGAGGATGCCCTGGGCACTACAATTTTCTGGAGGAGGGGGCGCAGGTGAAGTGTAATGCACAACTCACTATACCGCCGCCGCTGCCTGCACCTGAAAAACTGTGTGCAACAGTAAGAGTGTACTGGGTGCGCTCCTGCACCCGACACAACAAGCCCTTCATTCATCATCTCCCTTCTATGTCAGCGCGCTGCGCTTCAATAGAACTGTTTACTTCCCCTACTGTGCGATCACATTGCCTCTCTGCTCTCCTTCTCGATCTAAGGAGTACAGTGGGTGGGGCTGAGATTCCCCTCTGACGTATGCAAGCTAGCATGTGGCCACACAGCAGCGCTGGGAAAAGAAGGTGTTTAGCTTTATAATTTAAAAAAAAACACACTGTACTTAAAGTGTTATTAAATCAAAATTTAGTTTAAATTAAAATAACAAACATGTTATACTCACCTGCTCGGTGCAGTGACCCTGATCCTCCTGCTCAGGTCCTCCGGCGGTGCTCCTGGCCCCTCCTCCTCATGCAATCCGTTTCCTATGGAGGCACAAAGTGTCTGCACGCTCCCAAATTGTATGTCTATGAAGCCGCGCTCCAAAGACTTAAGGCTCGTACACATGATGCGACGGTCGTACGACCAAACGGACTAAATCGTATGTTGAATCATGTAAGTTGCGTACTGACGTGCTCTACACGATCGTACGAACAACGTGCGACCAAGCTGGATGTAGTGACGTGCAATGAGCATATAAAGAGGAAGTGCTGTTATCGTGCACCACCCTTTGGGCTCCTTCATCTAATTTCGTATTAGTTGAAGTTTGGTGATTGTTGATTTGCGACTTTCAGCTCATTCTTCAGATCGTTCCTGACCATTCGTCCGTCAACTATGTTCAGTTCTAGAGATATAAATCTTGCTATTGTTGGCCTAGGAGTCCTGGCTTGGACCCAAAACCAATGTAGGAGAAGGAGGGAGAGGGGTTGTTGTGGAATTATCTTTGGATGACGGACCCCTGCTTTAACCACCTCTTGGCATTGGTTTCCCCATATATCCAGGAGGACACATGCATGCGCCTTGTTATCTCTCCTGAGCAAAGGCTCATTGCCACCTTGCGCTACTTGCCGACGGGAAGAAGCCTCCAGGACCTGAAGTTTACTACAGGCATCTCCCCCCAGGCTCTTGGAGTCATGATTCCTGAGACATGCTCAGCCATCATACAGGTGCTGCAGAAGGACTATATTAAGGTATGTTTCATGTTAATACCATTTAATAATAATATTTCATGTGTTTCTGCTTGAAAATCTAGTATTTGGCCTTTTTGACAATACCTAATTAGCAACATTACAATATGCTGTGATTGTCTTCTTTGGCCTCATGCTGTAAGCTTTTTTTCACCTGCTTTTTTTCCTCTACACGCCTCCCCAGCATGTTGTCCGGTGTCATACACACTCAGAGGCCGCCATCAGGGGGGTACAGGCAGTACTGTTGTAAGGGGCCCCAGTGTCTCAAGGGGCCTTTACAACAAACACTTTAGCAGTCTTTAGCATTGGAGTCTATGGGGAGACCATTCTCCTGAACCCTAGGTAAAAAAATACCAAACTTTGGCCACATGGAGAGGGTCCCCTGGACCACAACTGGTTCAAGTTTGGGACCTGCAGCATCTATGCTTTGGCACAAGGTCTTATTGCAAGCATGAGGTTGAGGCTGTGTTGCCTGTGCACTGGTTTTTGAAGCCCATAAATTTCACACTAGCATGCGTTGCACACTTCACTGGGTCATGCTTGGCAGGCTATATCTGGTAAGTGTGACAGGGTGTATCATTCCTACTGGGGCTGCAACATATGTACACCCCTGGCCAGTGGGCAGATGTGGTGGAATGGCCCAGTGTGAAGGCCCTGGGTAAGGTTGGTGGTCAGAAGGGGGGGCAGGTCTAAAGCTGTGTAAGGGGCACCCAAATTTCTGATGGCTGCCCTGCCCACTCAGCCTGGTAATACCACAATAATTTATGTCAGATGCAGTTTAGGCATTCCAAATCCAATCCCCAGCAGTGGCAGGAAGTTGCTGCTCAGTTTTTGCAGCAATGGGATTTTCCCAACTGTGGGGGTGCCATTGATGTAAAGCATGTTCAGATTGTACCACCACCCAACTCTGGCTCCTATTATTTCAACTACAAGGGGTTTTGCAGCATTGTGATGCTTGCCATAGTGTCTGCAAACTATGAATTCTTGTACCTGGATGTGGGGAAGAATGGCCGCAACTCCGATGGAGGAATGATCATGCAGACAGAGTTTTATAGGCGGCTTCAGAATGGCACCCTCAACTTGCCACCTGTAGACCAAAACGTGGAGGGTCTCAACTTTGTATTTGTTGCAGATGAGGCGTTTGGGCTTGGTGAACATGTTATGAAGCCATTTCCTCAATGCAACCTGACCCCTGACCAGAGGATTTTTAACTATCGACTTTCTCGTGCTAGAAGGGTGGTGGAAAATGCCTTCGGAATTTTGTCCAACAGGTTCTGTCTCTTTTTAACTCCAATCAACCTGGCATTATATAAGATCAATCACATGGTACTATGCTGCTGAATCCTGCATATTTTTTTACGCAGGAATGCAACTAAATTATCTCCCAACCATGCCCACTGACATTGATGCAGCCCTGCCAGGTCCGAGTACATCAGCTGAAGGTCATCGATCATTGGATGCAATGGCAGACCTCCAGATTAGCTGTGCTACCTTGGCCACCCAGAATGCAAGGGATTTGCATATCAAATATATGCAGTATTTTGTGGGGAGAGGGGCTGTGTCCTGGCAAAATATGATTCCTGATCTTGTTTAATGTTTGTTTACCCTTATAAATGAATCCTTCAGTTTAAATACTCTTGACTGTGGTTTTTAGATGTCTAAAAGAGATGTTCTATATATGTGTTTTATTTTTGCACTTGCTCCAAGAGGGAAATCTAACCTTCATTTCTCTATATCATCCATATCAGCTTACGTGAAGTATTTTTGTGTGCAGGGGGTGTGCTACATATACACAAGCACACACACACACACACAATGTTTTTGTTCTTCATTACATGATGTATGATGCATTAACAACTGGTTTAAAATTTTCTCGATGAACTACACCTGTGTTGACCACATAGAAGAGCACATTTGCTCTGTAAAGACCTAAACTTTATGGAACTCACAGGCATACATAAAGTAAAGAAGGAGCCACACACTGTTAGTATCAAACCTTTATATTGCACATTCCGAGGTGCTTTGCAACATGTAAAAGTCATGTAAAAAACAGATGTCAAACATATAAACACAAAATATCACAAATGAAAGAGTGTAAACATGTACTCTGTCTCATCAGGGGTTGTCAAGTGTCATCTTTCTGGGTGGGCAGACCCCCCTTCCTCCAAACTTGAGTTTCTTGGAGAAAGGGGTGTTGCATCTGTGAAACGTGTGAGTTGATCCCATCAGGGGTTCTGAGCTGACGCGTTTTGGGGTAACCCACATTTATCAAAACTCCACTAGCTTGTATAAAGGGGAGCACCCCCGAAACACGTCAGCTCAGAACCCCTGATGGGATCAACTCACATGTTTCGCAGATGCAACACCCCTTTCACCAAGAAACTCCAGTTTGGAGGAAGGGGGGTCTGCCCACCCAGAAAGATGACACTTGACAACCCCTAGTGAGATAGAGTACATGTTTACACTCTTTTTCATGAGGCCATTTAAAACAGCTAACAGGCCATAAAATGGGGTCCTCAAAAACCAGCCCAATTGCAAGAAGAATTAAAATTTCGCAAGCATGGGGACATCCGTCAATCGCCGTTGGAGGTCCTGTGCTGCCCTCTGGATGTCCTGTAGCTTCCCACAGCACCACTGAATTTCCCTCCTGAGTCTTCCAATGGTGCATTGTGGAACCTCATGACCTGTTAAGTAGAAGAAAATGCATAAGGGCAATGGTGGTCAAGTGGCTGAGGGCCAACATAGTGGTTTGTGTTATTTTGGTATTTTTTTTAAGTGATATATTGACATTGATTGGTATTTGATGCATTTTTATCTAAAGTCTTTCGAGTGAAGTTTTCATATGAAGGTTGGGGCAATTACCCTTTACTTGGTTCATACAGCTCGAGACATAGTGGCTGTGGTGGGACACAGGTTTAAATGTAGGAACCAAAAAGTAATATATTTGTACAAGTGTTTGGCAAATCAGGACAACCACTTTAAAATACAGGTAAGCCTACAATAAGGCTTACCTGTAGGTCCAGGAAATATCTCCTAAACCAATACGCTTGAAGAGATATTCCCTGTCTCAGCATGTCATCGGCACATGCGCACTGAAGAATGGGCACCTGGGATAACCCCAGGTAAGGTTTCTTCTGTTGACGCGACGTAAAGGACGGCTCCCGTGCGCATGCACGGGAGTTACGTCAGGGCACCTAGGCCAACTACAGTGCTGGAGCCTGCGCTGTGATTGGATGGAGGCACAGACCTGGAAGAAGGATGTTGTCGGTGACAGCGGGGTGCTGAGACCGGTGCAACAGCTTCGTTCCAAGGTAACTATTTCAGAAAGATGATTATGCCTTGGATGGGCCTATTTTTTGGGGTTGGTTGGGGGGGAGGGGCACTGTACAACCACTTTAAAGCCAAAAATAAAGCCAAAGGAAAAAAGGTGTGTTCGTGTTGATTATTAACTGCGGTCTGCTGTCCCATGTACTAATAGACATGTCAATACACAAGAAGCAATATTAGAACAGTACTTACAAGAGCAAATGACAGGCTCACTCACAGCTTGGTCCCTTGGGGACTCAGGATGTTGGGGCAGCTCAAGTGAATCTGCTTCTTCTAAAAAAAAAATATCAAATGCATTCATTGAACACCCCAAATCACTACAGGTTGAACACATACATTGTTGGATATTTTTCAAGTCGACCAACCTTGCAATTGGGCTGGGATTGGTGCATCTGGTGGACTTCTCGCATGGGCTTGTGGGGACGATGATGCCATTTTCCACGGCCCAAATACTTGACAAGTGGCAACATTGGTCAACTCCTACAGCTGCCCCCCCTCGCTCCTATGGGATGTGGGCTTTCTGATATCCATCATATGCATTTGTGTGCCTTCCTGCACTGGGGGCTATCCTCTCCCCATGTCTACACTAGCAAGGCTGGATTAATGGGCACTGATGAATCAGTTAGCAGCCAGTAAATTGATACTTATCCTTTAATTTAGGCCTGAAACCCCCACCCTTTTGCTCACCTAGCAGCCCCCCTGTCTGTGGCATAATTTGTATTGTTGTCATTTAGCACTTACCTTCTGGGCATGAAGGCTTGATTCCGCCTCCGCTGACGGGCCAGGGGCGGGAGCATCCCTTGGTCCCT
>BLSH010359464.1:999229-1014300 GCA_018402905.1 Glandirana rugosa
TTCTTAATTGGGTGAATGTTTAGTGAACCATACGTCGGTACATTCCGGGAGAAACCTCGTTTTGATTGGTTTAACAGTAAAAAAAAAGAATTAATGGAACACCTCGAAAATATAACTGTTATTCACAGGGAGTGGTCACATCAAAAACCCACGTCCCCTGGACATTAAGTCGCGACGATTGCAAGGTATGTAAATTTTACAGATGCAATGCGTCCGTCACTACATCTGTGAAATTGGTGAAGGAATGACCCGTGAATTTGGGGGGAGGACGGGCCTGGTTAAAAGTCAAAAGTCGCTACAGCGAGAAACTTACTGTTAACGCGTACAACGTCGCACGACCGCGCAATTGTCATTCAAAGAGCGACATCGCTGAAAACTGAAAATTGGTCCGGGCAGGAGGGGGGTTTAAGTGCCCAGTAAGGAAGTGGTTAAAGTGTCTACATCACTGCCTGCGTAACGTAGACATTTTAAATGTATGGAACGTTAGCAGCGCTGAATTACAGGTCCCCTGCACCCAAAAACTACACTGGTGAGGGACACTTATTGTCAATATAAAAGCTCCACAAGGTAATTAAGAAAAAAAAATGACAATTTGGTTAGTTTTGCTCCAAAGAGGGCCTTACATGGCTGCATACCAAGTGATTTGTAAGTGGGTTAATTCTTCTCTGAGGAGGTCTTTACAAGGTTGCATGCTAAGTATGGTAATTTGTAAGTATTTACAGTAATTCATCTTACAGTTTCTTAAACTAGGCATGACATACTGTTGGTGTTTGGGCTGCATTGGATCACCTTATTGAATTGCAGCTTAGTGGTTTAAGAATTAAAATTGAATGAGGCCCCATCTGGCTCTTAATACTTGATAAAGGCACCATCTCTTTTCAACTTACATCACTTTGTAGCTAAATACTTAAAGCAGCCTTTCTCAACCAGGGTTCCACAGAACCCTAGGAATTCTCCAGAGGTTACTAGGGGTTCCAGCAATGAGCATTTTGTGACTCTAAAGTAGATTACCACCGAAACCAATTCTCTTTTGCTATCTCTTTGGCTATCTAAATGGGGAAATCCTTTCCAATGACCCCAAATGTACAGTATCTCACAAAAGTGAGTACACCCCTCACATTTTTCTAAAAAAATTATTATATCTTTTTATGTGACAACACTGAAGAAATTACACTTTGTTACAATGTAAAGTAGTGAGTGTACAGCTTGTATAACAGTGTAAATTTGCTGTCCCCTCAAAATAACTCAACACACAACCATTAATGTCTAATCCACTGGCAACAAAAGTGAGTACACCCCTAAGTGAAAATGTCCAAATTGGGCCCAATTAGCCATGTTCCCTCCCCTGTGTCATGTGACTCATTAGTGCTACAAGGTCTCAGGTGTGAATGGGGAGCAGGTGTGTTAAATTTGGTGTTATTGCTCTCACTCTCTCATACTGGTCACTGAAAGTTCAACAGGGCACCTCATGGCAAAGAACTCTCTGAGGATCTGAAAAAAAGAAAATAATTGTTGCTCTACATAGAGATGGTCTAGGCTATAATAAGATTGCCAAGACCCTGAAACTGAGCTGCAGCACTGGGCCAAGACCATACAGCGGTTTAACTAGACAGGTTCCACTCAGAACAGGTCAACCAAAGAAGTTGAGTGCACGCGCTCACCGTCATATCCAGAGGTTGTCTTTGGGAAATAGACATATGAATACTGCCAGCATTGCTGCAGAGGTTGAAGGGGTCAGCCTGTTAGTGCTCAGAGCATACGCCGCACACTGCATCAAATTGGTCTGTATGGCTGTCGTCCCAGAAGGAAGCCTCTTCTAAAGATGATGCACAAGAAAGCCCGCAAACAGGTTGCTGGAGACAAGCAGACTAAGGACATGGATTACTGGAACCATGTCCTGTGGTCTAACAAGACCAAGATAAACTTGTTTGGTTCAGATAGTGTCAAGCGTGTGTGGCAGAAACCAGGTGAGGAGTCCAAAGACTAGTGTGTCTTGTCTGCAGTCAAGCATGGTGGCGGGAGTGTCATGGTCTGGGGCTGCATGAGTGCTGCCGGCACTGGGGAGCTACAGTTCATTGAGGGAACCATGAATGCCAACATGTACTGTAACATACTGAAGCAGAGCATGGTCCCCTTCCTTCGAAGACTGGGCCACAGGACAGTATTGCAGCATGATAAGGACACCAAACACAACTCCAAGACGACCACTGCCTTGCTAAAGAAGCTGAGGGTAAAGGTGATGGACTGGCCAAGCATGTCTCCAGACCTAAACACTATTGAACATCTGTGAGGCACCCTCAAATGGAAGTGAAGAAGCGCAAGATATCTAACATCCACTAGCTCCGTAATGTCGTCATGGAGGAGTGGAAGAGGACTCCAGTGGCAACCTGTGAAGCTCTGGTGAACTTCATGCCCAAGAGGGTTAAGGCACTGCTGGAAAAAATTGGTGGCCACACAAAATATTGACACTTTGGGCCCAATTTGGACATTTTCATTTAGGGGTGTACTCACTTTTGTTGCCTGCAGTTTAGACATTAATGGCTGTGTGTTGAGTTACTTTGAGGGGACAGCAAATTTACACTGTTATACAAACTGTACACTCACTACTTTACATTGTAGCAAAGTGTCATTTCTTCAGTGTTGTCAGATGAAAAGATATAATAAAATATTTACAAATATGTGAGGGGTGTACTCACTTTTGTGAGATACTGTATGTATGTAATCTTCCTCATTTCCCATCACCATGTTCTGTGAGCTGTAGATATAGTAATTAGCAGCAAGGGTTCCTTGAGACTGCAAAGTTATTTCAGGGTTCTTCCATGTTAAAAAGGCTAAGAAAATATTGGATAAATGTTTGGCCCACACCGGAATTTGCAGGGCACTCGGCGGGATGTTCACCCACCGATCGCCCCAAAATGCACTGCATGCTGCACAGTGCATTATAAGCCCTGATTGGGCAAAGCAGTGAATAGTTAGTTGTTAAGGGAAGCCGGCCACGGTACCCTTAACAACGGATGAGCCATCAGCTGTCAAAGGGCTTCCTTGCTGACAGCTGAATGAAAAAAAAAAAACATTGCTTGCAATAGAAAAATGTTTAAAAAAAACGGTGCAGTGGTCCCCCCCCCCAATCCATACCAGGCCCTTTGGGTCTGGTATGGATTTTAAGGGGAACCCCACATCAATATTTAAAAAAGAAAGATGGCATGGGGCACCCCCAAAATCCATACCAGACCCTTATCCGAGCATGCAGCCTCCCCCCTTACCGAACCATACCAGGCCACATGCCCCCAACATGAGGGGTTTGAGTTGTACCGAATACCCCCTGGTTTGGTTTGCGCCAGAACTCTTGAACCTCGCAGAAGTTTGGGCCCAAACTCCGAACCCTATTAAAGTCTATGGGACCCGAAACATTTTGAAGGCCCAGGTACTGCAAAAAATGCAAATGCATAAAATAATTTTTTTAAAAAGATCATTTTTACAGGAGCAGTGATTTTAATAATGCTTAAAGTGAAAAAATGAAAATTCCTTTACATATAGTGCCTGGGGGGTCCCCTTAGTCTGCCTGTAAAGTGGCGCATCTGTACCGTGTATTGAACCTGCTGCAGCAAAATTGACATTTATAAAGAAAAAAATGATGTTTAAATTGTCAGCAATACAACACCATTGCTGGCAATAGAAAAATGTTTTAAAAAATGGCGTAGCGTTTTAATGGGGAACCCCATGCCAAAATTAAAAAAAAAAGACTTGGCCTCCCCCCCCCAAGATCCATACCAGACCCTTATCCGAGCATGCAGCCTGGCAGGCCAGGAAAGAGGGGGACGAGTGAGCGCCCCCCCAAACCATACCAGGCCACATGCCCTCAACATGGGGGGGGTGCTTTGGGGCATGTTGATAGGGACAAGGGCCTCCTCCCGACAACCCTGGGCTGTGGTTGTGGGGGTCTGCAGGCAGGGGGCTTATCAGAAACCGGAATCCCCCTTTAACAAGGGGGCCCCCAGATCCCATCCCCCCCATGTGAATGAGTATGGGGTACATAGTATACCTACCCATTCTCCAAAAAATTGTCAGAAAGAAATAAAAACACACACAGTTTTTGACAACTCCTTTATTAAAAGTAAAAAAAAAAAACAATGCCCCCCCCCCACGTAGATCCATCGTCAATCACAACGCCACTGCTGGACTTGAAAACAAAAGCTCCATCCGCATCGAAGGCTAAACCCCCGACTACAGGCTCTGCCATTTGACAGTTCTTATATAGGTATGGGGGGGGCCACCTGGCGGCGTCAGCTAGTGGCACCGTCTCTTGTGACATCACTGACCCAGCATGCACCAGTCGGTGACGTCACATGGGGCGGTGCCACCAGGTCATGTCGCCAGATGGCCTCGCCCCTTACCTATATAAGAACTGTCAAATAGCAGAAGGGGGGAAGATGAGGGTGCTCTGGTGAGGCTGGGTATCCAGTCCTTAGTAGCAGTGGAGAGATGGCACTGAAGGCAACACTTTGTAGAGAAGACGCAGCTCTGGAGGGCCATAAAAGAAAGAGAAAGGCACCTCTAAGTGCAGTAGTTAAAAGATTTATTACATGCACAATTGGATTAAAAACACTTACAAGAGAGTAAAAGGTCATAGGCATATAATGATTAGTCCTTATGGGGATTGCTGTAATTCTCGTTTGTCTGGGGGAGAGAGGGCCATCCTGCAGCTGTCAGAGTTCCTGGTGACGTGGATTAGCAAGGCGGTGAAGATACGATGAGGCGGCCCGGGTTATGGAACCAAGTTGGAACGCACGTGGCTGATGTAACATCAGGTGAAGGTGGTGGGCGGTAACGCGTTTCTTTGCGTGCATGGCTCCTTCGTCAGACCTATGCCAATGCTTGCCCTGCGGGCTTATGAGAGGTAAGGGGGAGGGGGGAGGAGAAAGGGTTGGTGTCTGCTGATAGGCTGGGGGAAAGAGGGACAGAGTGTATACCTGTTGATGGATGTTGGTTTCCTAAAGGGCCAGAGTCATGTGACTGGGCATGTGACATGTTAAGCACATTAGATTTAGTGTGCGTCTGGTGCTAATGGTCCTGGAAGAGACAGGGTTAGAGCAGGATTAGCACAATGTAACAAGCATAAAGAGATGGTGGTGTGTGTCTGTATATATATATATATAGTTGTGTTCATAAGTTTACATACCCTGGCATAATTTATGATTTGTTGGCCATTTTTTAGAGAATATGAATGAGAACACAAAAACATTTCTTTCACTCATGGTTAGTGTTTGGCTGAAGCCATTTATTATCAATCAACTGTGTTTACTCTTTTTAAATCATAATGACAACAGAAACTACCCAAATGACCCTGATTAAAAGTTTACATACCCCAGTTCTTGATACAATGTATTGCCCTCTTTAACATCAATGACAGTCTTTTGTGGTATTTGTGGATGAGGCTCTTTATCTTCTCAGATGGTAAAGCTGCCCATTCCTCTTGGCAAAACGCCTCCAGTTCCTGGAAATTCTTGGGCTGTCTTGCATGAACTACAGGTTTGAGATCTCCCCAGAGTGACTCAATGATATTGGGGTCAGGAGATTGAGATGGCCACTCCAGAACCTTCACTTTATTCGGCTGTAGCCAATGACAGGTTGACTTGGCCTTGCGTTTTGGATCATTGTCATGTTGGAATGTCCAAGTACGTCCCATGCGCAGCTTCCTGGCTGATGAATGCAAATGTTCCTCCAGTATTTTTTGATAACATACTGCATTCGTCTTGCCATCAATTTTGACCAAATTTCCTGTGCCTTTGAAGCTCACACATCCCCAAAACATCAGTGATCCACCTCTGTGTTTTACAGGTCGGGTTTATGGTTGTGGCCAAAAAGCTCAATTTTGGTCTCATCAATCCAAATGACTTTGTGCCAGAAGGTTTGAGGCTTGTCTCTGTGCTGTTTGGCGTATTGTAAGCAGGATACTTTGTGGCATTTGCGTAGTAATGGCTTTTTTCTGGCGACTCGACCCTGCAACCCATCTTTCTTCAAGTGCCTCCTTATTGTGCATCTTGAAACAGCCACACCACATGTTTTCAGAGAGTCTTGAAGTTATTTGTGAGTTTTTCTTTTCATCCCGAACAATTTTCCTGGCAGTTGTGGCTGAAATATTAGTTGGTCTACCTGACCTTGGTTTGGTTTCAACAGAATCCCTCATTTTCCACTTCTTGATTAAAGTTTGCACACTGCTGATTGGCATTCTCAATTCCTTGGATATATTTTTTTATCCCTTTCCTGTTTTATACAGTTCAAATACAATTTCCCGCAGATCCTTTGACAATTCTTTTGCTTTCCCCATGACTCAGAATCCAGAAACGTCAGTGCAGCACTGGATGAAAGATGCAAGGGTCTGTCAGGAGTCCAGAAACGTATTGACCTTTTATACACATACACTAATTACAAGCAAACAGATCACAGGTGAGGATGGTTACCTTTAATAGCCATTCAAACTCATTTGTGTCAACTTTTGTGCATGTTATCAGACCAAAATCACCAGGGTATCAGGGTATGTAAACTTTTGATCAGGGTCATTTGGGTAATTTCTGTTGTCATTGTGATTTAAAAAGAGTAAACACAGTTGATTGATAATAAATGGCTTCAGCCAAACACTAACCATGAGTGAAAGAAATGTTTTTGTGTTCTCATTCCTGTTGTGAAAAATGGCCAAGAAATCATAAATTCTGCCAGGGTATGTAAACTTATGAGCACAACTGCATATATATATATATATATATATATATATATATAAATGCACCTGTCCATACATACATATAGGGGGGGAGAGATTACAACCAAAGTTACTTCGTTGGGTGATGAAGGAAGTCAAGTACATTCAATGTAAAACAGGTTGAGTACATTCTATGTTGAATGTTAAGTTTATTTGATGCTGAATGAAGAGTAGAAATGTCAAGTACACATGATGTTAAATGGAAAAATTTGCTACATTCGACGTTGAGTGGGAAAAAGCAGGTACATATGAGTACCTGTCCATGCATATATATAGGGGGATAGATTATAACCAAAGGTACTTTGTTGGGCCATAATGTGTATGGTGATAGAGGGAGTCAAGTACATTCAATGTAAAATATTGAGTATATTCGATGTTGAATGGCCAATGTTAAGTACATTCGGTGTTGAATGGAAACTATTCAGTACATTCAATGTTGAACGTGAAGTATGTTTAATGTTGAATGGAGAGTGAGATTGTCAAGTACATTCAATGTTGAATGGAAAATGCTTGGTACATTCAATGTTAAATGGGAAAAGTACATTCGATGTTGGATGAAAAATGTTAAGCACATTCGATGTTGAATTCAGAGTTTGTTTGATGCTGAGTGAAGAATGCAATTGTTCACAGTATTGTGAATTGTACCTAATCTGTCCAGGTGTGTGTGTGGCCAATGCAAGGATCGCAGTGGATGTTAATGATGTATGAGGATTCTTATCTCAGTTCTAGAGTATGGTGTTGATCTCTAATTCCTCATTCATACCTCCTGACAAGAGAACATCCAGGACATATATCCAGTATGTTTCCCTATGGCAGAGACGTTGAAATCTCTCTGCCTCAGGGAATCTGGGAGGGATGGTATGATCCATCCTTTAAGGACCGCGGTGGATTTTTGATGGTATTCTGCGCAGTGTCTTTGCCGGCTTTGATGAACCTGCGGTGTTCCCTGAAACGTTTGCATAAGGTGCATATCGTTCGGCCTATATAATGCAGGCCACAGGGACAAGACAAGCAGCAGACTACATATTGAGTGGAGCATGTGTAGAATTATTTTATTTTGTATACTTTCCCTTTTGCTATTAATTATTTTTGTCCATGGTGGACAAAACTGCATGTGTGGTATAGAGGTTTTCGGCACTGGTACATCGGGATGATGATGGAAAAGGAATTTGAGTGATGGGGATGCATGTTTAGTAGTATTGAGTTTACTGTGTGCTATTTTCCCTTTTATGTTGGGGGTTTTTCTGTAGGAGAATTTTTTGGTTTTGTTGAGAGATTTCAACGTCTCTGTCAAATGGAAACATACTGGATATATGCCCTGGACGTACTCTCGCCAGGAGGAATGAATGAGGAATTAGAGATCAACACCATACTCTAGAACTGAGATACGATATCCTCATACATCATTAACCACTTGCCCACCAGCTACAGTTGTTATACGGTGGCAGGTTGGATCTCCTACACAAATTGTCGTAGCTGTGCGGCGGCTTCCGCATGCGCGATAGCCAATCAATATACGCCTATTGCGTTTTTAATTACCGAAAATTTGTAGAATATGTATTGGCCTAAACTGATGAATAAATTTGTTTTTTTTATATATTTTTTTGGATATGTATTATAACAGAAAGTAAAGAAATTGTTTTTTTTTTTTTAAATTGTCGCTCTTTGTTTATAGTGCAAAAGATAAAAACGGCAGAAGTGGTCAAATACCATAAAAAGAAAGCTCTATTTGTGAGAAAATAAGAACATCAATTTTGTTTGGGTACAGCGTCGCACGACCGCGCAATTGTCAGTTAAAGCGACGCAGTGCCGTATCACAAAACATGGTCTGGTCATTAATGGGGCAAATCCTTCTGGGGCTGAAGTGGTCAGCATCCACTGCGATCCTTGCATTGGCCACACACACCTGGATAGATAAGGTACAATTCCATTGTTCACTCAGCATCAAACAAACTCGACATTCAACATCGAATGTACTCAACTTTTCCCATTCAACATTGAATGTACCAGATTAGTATAATAATAAAGTGGTCTTGCACAATTCCTCTATTACTTAAATGTGAAATCAAGCTTACACCTTAACCACTTGCTGACCAGCCGCCATCGTTATACAGCGGCAGGTCGGCTCTCCTGCGCAAATCACCGTAGCTGTACAGTGGTCCATGCATCAGAGATAGCGGGCGCCTGCGCGCTGCAGGAGCGTGCCTGCAGGTTGGTGGACCCAATGTCTGCTGGTGACCTGCGATCGCACAATACAGAGGCCGAACGGGGATCTGCCTATGTAAACATGGCGGATCCCTGTTCTGCCAGATGACATGTCAGAGATCATCTGTTCCCAGTTATCGGGAACAGCAATCTCTGTCATGTCCCTGCCAGGCCATCCCCCCTGCAGTTAGAACACACCCAGGGAACACAGTTAACCCCTTGATCGCCCCCTAGTGTTAATCCTTTCCCTGCCAGTGTCATTTTTACATTGATCAGTGCGTTTTTATAGTACTGATCAATGTAATAATGTCACTGGTCCCCAAAAAGTGTCAGTTGGGGTTAGATTTGTGCGCTGCAATGTTGAAGTCCCACTAAAAATCTCAGATCGCTGCCATTACCAGTAAAAAATAAATAAATAAAAGTCCATAAATCTATTGTATCTATTGTAGACGCCAATTGCAATTTTTTTTTACCAAAAATATGTAGAAGAATTTATATTGGCCTAAACTCATGAATACATTTGTTTTTCTTTATATTTTTTTATTGGATATGTATTATAGCAGAAAGTAAAAAAAAAATGTTTTTTTTTTCAAAATTGTTGTTCTTTTTTTGTTTACAGCACAAAAAATAAAAACTGCAGAGGTGATCAAACACCACCAAAAGAAAGCTCTATTTGTGGGAAAAAAAGTCAGTTAAAGCAACGCAGTGCGGAATCACAAAAAGTGTTCTGGTCAGGAAGGGGGAAATCCTTCCGGGGCTGAAGTGTGGTTAAGGGTACAGGTATTCAAACAAAGCCAACGTGTATCGGGGGACCAAGGACTCCCCCTTTTTCAGGACTGTACAAAAAATAAAAACACTTGTATATGTACAATAATTGATGTTTATATACTAATAAAATGTTTGAAGCTGATTAAAAAGGTTAAAACGGTTAGAAACTTTATATAACCAATGACCACATATGTGAAATGAAATGTGAGCCTAAGGGAAAGTAGTACTAACAAGTGATGATAAAAAATTATCATAATGCTCCTACAAAAATAATAAAATGATAAAAATGGCTCACAATAGAGGTTCCCTTCATTTAATAAATCCTGGTAGAATTTTTTTTTTTACTTGACTTGCAAATACACCTTATGAACAGTGAAACATGGGTTATTGGTTCCTTGTCATACACTGATGTATCTATCATTTTTGGATAAACATGTTACTTTGAGTGGTGAGACCTAAGGTGCAAGAAAACATTTTGGGTTTACATTGTTACTTTTTGGGTTTACATTATTACTTTGAGTGGTGAGACCTAAGGTGCAAGAAAACATTTTGGGTTTACATTGTTACTTTTTGGGTTTACATTATTACTTTGAGCGGTGAGACCTAGGGTGCAAGAAAACATTTTGGGTTTACTTTTTCATTTATTACACTGTAAGGCCTCATGCACACAGGACACCCCTGGACACTTCCACAGCTGCCGCCGTTGGCTTCAGACACTTTCTTCCACAGTCAACAAAATCCCTAACATGTCACCCTATGAGTCCATGCGCACACAGGCCGCCACCAACTGCCTCGGGCAGGGGCGTCCTGGAGCTGCAAAAAAAACCAAGACCAGTGGGCTCTGAGAGGAGTCCCCCAGCCGCAAAAATGCTCAAACGCTAAAAAACACGCAAAAACTCAGTTCACCAGCATGCCTGGACGTTCCTGATCCATTGAGAAAAAAAAAAAAAAGCCCAAAAACGCCAATGTAAAACCACTCAAAAAAAAAAAAGAGGGAATTGGAGATTAGGAGATTGGGGGAAGGGAGGAAGTTATATGGGGTTTTGACAGCATGTCCAGAAATGACATGAAACACTGGATGGGGAAAGATAACGGGAAGCTTGTGTCCCACCATTTAATGGTGTATAGTCACCTCTGCAGGAATATGCGGGCTTCTATGGCAACTAACAGTGTGGTGGTATGTGAGCTCAGTCTCGGGAGGAGGAAGCGTGGTAATTCCTTGAGCCGTAGGGACGGCTGTACATAGAGGAGTCTATGCCCGTTGGGATATCTTACAGTTGTATCAAAGGGACATTGCTGATGGGCAGAAGGATCGTGGACCAGGTGTAGATAAGTAACCCAGCTGAATAGGAAGGAGGAGGGCTTTGTGGTTGTGGGAAAGGGACAGGAACCGGGATAGTGGTGTGGATGGGTGTCTCTGTATTGGAATGAACAGGAGAGTCGGGAGTAATAAGATCACTCACCATGAAGGTCTGACAGGTGCGGTTTGAGCGCCAGCATTGCGTGTGGTGTGTTAATGCCCAAGTATTTGAAATTTGTATCAAATCAGACAGATCCTTCTATTATATAGGTGGTATTGTAATGAGGGAGGTGTGGTCCAGTGTGGTGAACACGCCCTATCACACCCTCTTCTGTGATGCAACAAGGAAGTGAAGGCTTCTGGGATATTACCTAACAGGAAGTGAATGCTGATACAAGCTACAGGAAGTGATGGAATCTGAAAATCCATTCAAAAATCCAAATAAACTGACAAGATTATGGACAAGGTAAGTGAGAGAAAAGCACATTGGGATGGCTGGGCCAGAAATGGCTTTGGAAAACGCTTCTATCTATTATGAAAAGTGAAATTCTGCCCAAAAAGGTGAACTTCTCCTTTAATTCTCCATGGCATAGTTTCAACAAGGTGTTGGAAACGTTCCTCAGAGATTTTGGTCCATATTGACATGATAGCATTTCTATGATAGCATAGCCATTGGAGTACAGTGATCTCATTGTCATGTTCAAGAAACCAGTGGTGAGATGATTTGAGTTTTGTGACACAGTGCACTATCCTGCTGGAAGGGGCCATCAGAAGATGGGTACAGGGATGGACATGGTCAGCAACAATACTCAGGTAGGCCGTGGCGTTTAAATGATGCTCAATTGGTACTAAGGGGCCCAAAGTGTGCCAAGAAAATATCCCCCACACCATTACACCACCACCAGCCTGAACCCATGATACATGGCAGTATGGATCCATGCTTTCATGTTGTTTACGCCAAATTTTGACCCTATTATCTGAATGTTGCAGCTGAAATCGAGACTCTACAGACCAGGCAACGTTTTTCCAATCTTCTATTGTCCGATTTTGGTGAGCCTGTGCGAATTGTAGCTTCAGTTTCCTGTTCTTAGCTGACAGGGGTGGCACACAGTGTGGTCTTCTGCTTCTGTAGCCCATCTTCTGTAGCCATGTGCTCCCTTAAGAGTGGCTGATAGTTGTGGTCCACAACTATCCCCGCTGCCCTCAATCACACGAATTCCACACATCCAAAGTCACTGAACAGGCCGGGACTTTGTTTTTGTTGTTTTATTTAGGAGTTTGAACTTGGATAGGGATTAGGGATGACTGTGGGATGCCCAGTAATAGAACATAGGACCTACTATATACACCTCCAGTATATACACTTCTTCTCCTCCAGCACACTACTTGCTGACCGTTACACTTCTCCTGTACTCCTCTCCAGCACACTACTTGCTGACCGTTACACTTATCCTGTACTCCTGGTCCAAAGAGAAATTTATCAGACCTCCATGACACTTCCTCTTCACCACGACTAGCACATGGTGAGGCCTGCTGTAGCCGTGGCCAAGGCTTCAGAACCACCCTTTGTGGGTAAGAGTTGCAGGTTTCCTCTTTTGTGTAGCAAAATACGTTGGTGCTAGCTGGGCCTTTGGATGAACTACAACTCCCAGCCCATCCAGTCTTCCAGACCCATCCAGTCTGTCCTGCAGTCTAATTGATCTCCTTCCCCTTGGTTGGCTCCTACCGGCCTCCACAGACTACTCTCTCCTCCCAGACTGTCCCAGCCTTCTCATCCAACTCCCAGGGACCGCCACTCACCGACTATATGGTGGATTCTTTAAAGAGTCTCCTACCATGTAGAAATCAGCTGCTCTCCTGCTTCTCCTGTGCCACCCTAGGAGCTGACTCCTGCTCCTGGCTGCACCCAAGCCCCAGGCCTCCAAAATCATCCCCCCGGCCTGGGGGCTCCCCTCCTGGACGAGGCCTGATCCGCAGCCCCTGACTACATCCTCACTCTTCCACCCAAACTCTCCTGACACCTGCTGGCAGATTGCTGTATTTAAGGAGGCCTGCCCCCTGCCAATCCAGCCTGTGGATTGGTCAGGGCTTCTTGTCATACATCAGGAAGTGACACCTCTCCCCCATCCCCCTTTCCAGAACTTTCCAAGTTCAAGGGGGAGAAATCTCTAAGGGGTGTTCCTTCCCTTTATCTCCAGCCCCTCCCTGAGCCACTCCCCTAGCCCAGATCAAAACATTCAGGCCTGCACTTACAGTCAGGCCTGACTAGATTTTTCCTTTCCTATAAAAAAATCTACAAAAGTAAAGCACCTATACTATGGGGGGGCTACACTTCCTTTGTCCAATTTTGTGAATTGCAGCCTCAGTTTTCTGTTCTTAGCTCACAGGAGTGGCACCCAGTGTGGTCTTATGCTGCTGTAGCCCATCTGGTTCAAGGTTCGATGTGTTGTGCATTCAGAGATGGTATTCTGCAAAACTTGGTTGTAACGAGTGGTTATTTGAGTTACTGTTGCCTTTCTATCATCTCAAACCAGTCTGCCCATTCTCCTCTGACCTCAACAAGGCATTTTCTTCCACACAACCGCCGCTCACTGGATATTTTCTCTTTTACGGACCATTCTCTGTAAACCCTAGAGATGGCTGTATGTGAAAATCCCAGTAGATCATCAGTTTTTGAAATACTCAGACCAACCTGTCTGGCACCAACAACCATGCCACATTCAAAGTAATTTTCTTCCCCTTTCTGACGCTCGGTTTGAACTTCAGCAAGTTGTTTTCACCATGTCAAGATGCCTAAATGCATTGAGTTGCTGCCATGTGATTGGCTGATTAGCAATTTGTGTTCCCAAGCAATTGAACAGGCATACGTAATACAGTGGCCGGTGTGTACAGTGGATATAAAAAGTCTACACACCCCTGTTAAAATGTCAGGTTTCTGTGATGTAAGAAAATGAGACAAAGATAAATAATTTCAGAGTTTTTTTCCACCTTTAATGTGACCTATAAACTGTAGAACTCAAAAATATTTTAGGTGGAGAGAAGTAAAAATAAAAACAAAAACAATATGGTTGCTTAAGTGTGCACACCCTTAACCAGTTCCTTACCGAGTCACGTTAAAATGACGTCGGCAGGAACCGCTTGTCGATCTGGGCCGACGCCATATGACGTCGGCCTCTTGTCGCCGCTACTGTGGGCCCCTGGGGGGCCCGCAGAGTGGCGATCACAGATCGATCGTGTGCCGGGGGGTTGTGTCCCCCCCGATCGGGGTAAAGAGCCAATAAAATTGGCTCTTTACCACGTGTCCAATCACATGCCGGGGGCACGCAGAGCGGCGATCGGGGCTGAGGCTCATCCCTCGGACAAAGCCCAGCTCCGATCAGTGTAAAGAGCCAATAGAATTGGCTCTTTACCACGTGACCAGCTGTGTCAATCACAGCCGGTCATGTGATGTAAACAAACCTCTGTAACTAGCCGATCGTGTGTGACAGAGAGATTGCGGTAACAGCTTGTTACCGCCTACTGTACAGCAAGCACACTGATCACCCCCCCAATAAAGAGTACCTGTCACCACCCCATCAAAGTACCTGTCACCACCCCATCAGAGTACCTGTCACCTGTCCATCAAAGTACCCGAGTACCTGTCACCAGACCATCTGAGTACCCGAGTACCTGTCACCAACCCATCAGAGTACCTGTCACCAGACCATCTGAGTACCCGAGTACCTGTCACCAACCCATCAGAGTACCCGAGTACCTGTCACCAACCCATCAAATACCCGAGTACCTGTCACCAACCAATCAAAGTACCCGAGTACCTGTCACCAGACCATCAGAGTACCCGAGTACCTGTCACCAGACCATCAGATTACCCGAGTACCTGTCACCAGACCATCAGATTACCAGAGTACCTGTCACCATCCCATCAGAGTACCTGAGTACCTGTCACCAGCCCATCAGAGTACCCGAGTACCTGTCACCAGCCCATCAGAGTACCCAAGTACCTGTCACCTGCCCATCAGAGTACCCAAGTACCTGTCACCT
>BLSH010359464.1:1021802-1044961 GCA_018402905.1 Glandirana rugosa
GGGGTTACGGGGGAGCGGGTACCTAGTTTTGACAGGTACCCAGCTCCCACTTCCGCTCCTGGCGCTGCGGCCCCGCGCAGAGGTTCACCTCTCCCCCCTTCCTCCCTCCAATCTTCTGGGACTCATCACAGGTCCCAGTAGATTGCCTGGCCATTCACAATGCGCAGTGCAGCTCGCGCATGCGCAGTGCGCGCCTGGTTGTGTAGCCGCAGCCGGGCCCCCACACTTGCAATGCCGGTGGCGCGGAGAGGAGGGGGAAAGAAGCGAGGCTTTGGCCGGCCGCATCGCTGGACTGTGGGACAGGTGAGTGTCTGTTTATTAAAAGTCAGCAGCTACACTTTTTGACCAGAGGACTTGTTGCGAGTCGGCACTGCTTCACTTTAATTGACAATTGCGCGGTTGTGCGATGTTGTACCCAAACAAAATTGGCGTCCTTTTTTTCCCACAAATAGAGCTTTCTTTTGGTGGTATTTGATCCCCTCTGTGTCACTTCTGATTACCACTATAAACAAAAAAAGAGTGACAATTTTGAAAAAAAAAAAAACAATATTTGTTACTTTTTGCTATAATAAATGTAAAAAAACCCCCAAAAAAACAACAAATGTATTCATCAGTTTTGGCTGCTATATATACTTCTACATATTTGTGGTAAAAAAATCGCAATCAGTGTTTATTGGTCAGTTTGCGCAAAAGTTGCCGCATTTACAAACTATGAGAATTAATTTATGGCATTTTTACAATTTTTTTTTTTACTAGTAATGGCGGCGATCTGCAATTTTTATCTGGACTGCGATATTGCAGCAGACATGTCAGACATTTTTGACACTTTTTTGGCACCAATGACATTTATACAGCGATCAGAGCTAAAAATAGCCACTTATTACTGTATAAATGTCATTGGCAGGGAAGGGGTTAACCTGCAGGGGGCAATGAAGCGGTTAACTGTGTTCGCTAGATGTGTTCTAACTGTGTGGGGGCTGGGTTCCCAGAGGCATAAGAGATCTAACTGATCAGTAGATCTCTGTCATGCCGCCTGACAGAGCTGGGAGCCGCCATGTTTACATTAGCGGTTCCCCGATTTTCTGCTGTAGCAGACAATCGCGGGTCGCCGGCGGACTCAGGGAGCATGCGGCGGGTGCGAGAGCACGTCCCCTAGCTGCGTGTGCGCGGATTGCCGTTTATAGATGCCGATTCACGCTACGCTGCCACTCTGCAGCAGTAAAAGTATGCAACGCGGTCATTAAGTGGTTAATATGTTATTTTCTTTCACAACTGGTTTTAAAAAGCCAGCTAATGATTGATGAACTGTGTTACCTTCAACCTATCATTGTCATTTTTTATTTACACATTCATCTATTATGTCTTAGGCCCCTTTCACAAGGGCGTTCCAATCAGGTCCGCCCGTCAGTTTTTCAGGCGGACCTGATCGGGCGCTCCATTCAGCCCTATGGAGCGGCGGATGTCAGCGGTGACATGTCCGCTGACATCCGCCGATATCCGATCCGATCCTGTCCGTGAAATTCACAGAAACCCTGGATAATTGTATCATATCGTATGAAAACGCACAGGTGGTCAGTTTTCATACGATCTCCATAGAGGAGAGTGGGGCTTTGACAGGTCCACCGCAGCACAGTGGGCGGAGACAGATCCATCATCTGCCTGCTCAGTGGGAATCAGCAGATTGATCCCTGCTCAGCAAAGCGGAGTCCATACATGGAAAGAGCCCTAAAACATTTTTTTAAAAATATACAGTCAGGTCCATAAATATTGGGACATCGACACAATTCTAATCTTTTTGGCTCTATACACCACCACAATGTATTTGAAATGAAACAAACAAGATATGCTTTAACTGCAGAATATCAGCTTTAATTTGAGAGTATTTACATCCAAATCAGGTGAACGGTGTAGGAATTACAACAGTTTCTATATGTGCCTCTCACTTTTAAAGGGACCAAAAGTAATGGGACAATTGGCTGCTCAGCTGTTCCATGGCCAGGTGTGTGTTATTCCCTCATTATCCCATTTACAAGGAGCAGTTAAAAGGTCCAGAGTTCATTTCAAGTGTGCTATTTGCATTTGGAATCTGTTGCTGTCAACTCTCAACATGAGATTCAAAGAGCTGTTACTATCAGTGAAGCAAGCCATCATTGGGCTGAAAAAACAAAACAAACCCATCAGAGAGATAGCAAAAACATTAGGTGTGGCCAAATCAACTGTTTGGAACGTCCTTAAAAAGAAAGAACGCTCCGTGAGCTCAGCAACACCAAAAGACCCGGAAGACCACGGAAAACAACTGTGGTGGATGACCGAAGAATTCTTTCCCTGGTGAAGAAAACACCCTTCACAACAGTTGGCCAGATCAAGAACACTCTCCAGGAGGTAGGTGTATGTGTGTCAAAGTCAACAATCAAGAGAAGACTTCACCAGAGGGAATACAGAGGGTTTACCACAAGATGTAAACCATTGGTGAGCCTCAAAAACAGGAAGGCCAGATTAGAGTTTGCCAAACATCTAAAAAAGCCTTGACAGTTCTGGAACAACATCCTATGGACAGATGAGACCAAGATCAACTTGTACCAGAGTGATGGGAAGAGAAGAGTATGGAGAAGGAAAGGAACTGCTCATAATCCAAAGCATACCACCTCATCAGTGAAGCATGGTGGTGGTAGTATCATGGCGTGGGCATGTATGGCTGCCAATGCAACTGGTTCTCTTGTATTTATTGATGATGTGACTGCTGACAAAAACAGCAGGATGAATTCTGAAGTGTTTCGGGCAATATTATCTGCTCATATTCAGCCAAATGCTTCAGAACTCATTGGACGGCGCTTCACAGTGCAGATGGATAATGACCCGAAGCATACTGCGACAGCAACCAAAGAGTTTCTTAAGGGAAAGAAGTGGAATGTTATGCAATGGCCAAGTCAATCACCTGACCTGAATCCAATTGAGCATGCATTTCACTTGCTGTAGACAAAACTGAAGGGAAAATGCCCCAAGAACAAGCAGGAACTGAAGACAGTTGCAGTAGAGGCCTGGCAGAGGATCACCAGGGATGAAACCCAGCGTCTGGTGATCTCTATGTATTCCAGACTTCAGGCTGTAATTGACTGCAAAGGATTTGCAACCAAGTATTAAAAAGTGAAAGTTTGATTCATGATTGTTAATCTGTCCCATTACTTTTGGTCCCTTAAAAAGTGGGAGGCACATATACAAACTGTTGTAATTCCTACACCGTTCACCTGATTTGGATGTAAATACCCTCAAATTAAAGCTGAAAGTCTGCAGTTAAAGCACATCTTGTTTGTTTCATTTCAAATCTATTGTGGTGGTCTATAGAGCTAAAAAGATTAGAATTGTGTCAATGTCCCAATATTTATGGACCTGACTGTATTGGGAGAAGTAGTGGCTGGGACCTTTTTATAACAACTGAACATGTCCTGTAAACACCCCTGAGAAGTAATGTTTGCTCCTTAACCACCTGCCGAAAGCTTACCGGCTTTATTGCGTGAAATAACGTACCTGTACATAATTTCGTGAAATAGCCACTGGGGGGGGGGGCGCGATCGTGCGCTGATTGGACACTGGGGATGCCAATCAGTGGGTCAGCTGGCCCCCCGCGATAGTTCCCGGGAGAGGCAGAACGCCTATGTAAAAAAGGCAGATCATTGTTTTGACAGGGGAGAAGATGGAGATCACCAATCTCGTTCTTCCTCCAGCCAGAGCAACCCACCCACAGTTAGGAAACACTCATAGGGAACACAGTTAACCATTTGGTCTGAGGCTCTGAGGAAGAGGCTGTGGCCTTGAAACCCATTAGCCAGCCTGTCTAGGACACCATCAGAGAATGGTGTATTGAATGTGTAGCCGCTTAGTGCTCGAAAACGCCTGATATCTGATCTTGTTTGTGAGTATGTTTTATGATTTTTTAATAAACGCTATTTTATTGAGAATAATGCGCTAGGCCAGTGCGCCCTTGTGTGCTTTTTTGTTTTTATAGTGTATCTGAACTTCTCCAGTCCATCAAGAGGCAGCACGGTGGCGCATTAGCCAGTGATATCACAAACAATATACCCCCCATTCACCATTGTGGAGAAGCCTCCTCTCCTTGAGCGCAGGAATATTTACTATTTGGCTGTGCAACCCTTTGGTCGCCCCTGATGTTAACCCCTTCCCTGCCAGTGTCATTAGTACAGTAACAGTGCATATTTTTAGCACTGATTACTGTAATAATGTCACTGGTTCCCAAAAAAGTGTCAGTTTAGGTGTCCAATTTGTCCACCGCAATGTCGCAGTCCCGCTAAAAATCGCTGATCTCCGACATTACTAGTAAAATAAATACATGAAAATGCCATAAAAATATCTCATAGTTTATAGACGCAATACGTTTTGTGCAAGCCAGTCAATATACACTTATCTAACAAAAATATGTAGCAGAATATATATTGGTGAAGAAATTCGATTTTTTAAATTTTTTTTGGGGGGGGGGTACAAAAAATATAAACTGCAGAGGTGATCAAATACCACCAAAAGAAAGCTCTTTTTGTGGGGGAAAAAATTACAGTAATTTTATTTGGGTAAATCATTGCACGACCATGCCATTGCCAGTTAAAGTACCACAGTGCCTTATCGCAAAAAATGGCCTGGTCATTAACCCCTCCAGATCCGCGCTATTGCTGAAGTACGGCTCCAGCGCGGGTCTGAATTACTGGGACGACGTCCATGGACGTCGTCCCCTGTGCACGCTCCTGGCGCGCCCTTGGCGGCAGCGGCGCACGCGTGTGGCCGCCACATGCTGCGCGGGTGTGCCCGCGGGTCGGGCGGACTCGCATGACAGAGCTGCAGAACGGGGAACCACCGATGTAAACACGGCGGTTCTCCATTTTGTTGCAGGGGACATGACAGATCTAGTGATCCCTGTCACTGGGATCAGTTAGATCTGTTATGTCCCGGCCAGCCCATCCCCTCCACAGTTAGAACACACCCAGGGAACACAGTTAACCCCTTCACTGCCCCCTTAGTGTTAACCCCTTCACTGCCAATGACATTTATACAGTAATCAGTGGACATTTAAATTTATGATCGCTGTATAAATGTCATTGGTCCCAAAAAAGTGTAAAAAATGTCCTACATGACCGCTGCAATAACGCAGTCCCAATAAAAATCGCAGATCGCCGCCATTACTAGTAAAAAAATAAAAATAATAAAAACGCCATAAATCAATTCCCATAGTTTGTAGACACGATAACTTTTGCGCAAACCTATCAATATACGCCGATTGTGATTTTTTTTTTTTACCAAACATATGTAGAAGAATATATATCGGCCAAAACCCGATGGATAATTTTTTTTTTTTTTTGGATTTGTATTATAGCAAAAAGTAAGAAATATTGTTCTTTTTTGCAAAATTGTCGCTCTTTTTTTTATAGCGGCAATCAGAAATGGCGCAAAGGTGATCAAATACCACAAAAAGGAAGCTCTATTTGTGGGAAAAACATGATAAAAATTTTGTTTGGGTACAACGTCGCACGACCGCGCAATTGTCATTCAAAATGTGACAGCGCTGAAAGCCGAAAATTGGTCTGGGCGGGAGGGGGGTTTAAGTGCCCAGTAAGGAAGTGGTTAAGGGGGTAAAACCTTCCGGGGCTTAATATAATTTCATAAAACTAGAACCACTCAATGTCATGGTGTCCCCATCCTTAGAACTGTATGTGTATAACATGCAGACATTTGAATTTCTATTCCTTTGGCCTGGCATTCATCTGCTTCATGTCATCTCTGATCAAGTTTGAACCAGGAAAAAAAGGCTCAGCTTCTGAGATATATTGAGAATTTTCCTTAATTAGTTTTTTATGTCATATAAGAAGGTAGACACAATTCTCTGGCTTGCAAGTCGTTAAACCTTTTCGCTGCCAGAGCCATTTTTGCATTTTTTTGCACACGTTTAAAAAATCATTTTAGGCCTGAAGATTACACAAACCCCCCAAACTTTATATATTTTCTGAAAGTGGACAGCCCAGAGAATAAAATAGTGGTAGCCCCAATTTTTTGTATCACACGATATTACTGCAAAGGTCTAAGAAACACAACATTTCTAAATAAACACACTAAATGATTTTATGACCCACAAAGTCAATAAGCTATACACATTTTTGGTAAAATATAAAAGACGTGGTTGCACTGAGTAAATAAATACCCAACATGCCAAACCTTAAATTTGTGTGCATCATGAAATGGCGACAAACAGTACTCTATATTTTCTTTAGACGACGCTTCAAAAGCCCCCTATAGGTCATCAGTTTAGTGTTGTGATAGAATTATTGCTGTCACCACATGCACATCGCATTGCCATACTTTCCTTCCCAGCTAGCCGGGGAAAGTGACAGGTGACCCGGAAGTGAGGTCATACACTTCGCTTTCCGAGTCACAGTAAGAAGGAGAGAAGAGCAGACGTGCATCCACTCTTCTCCCTCCCCTCCACCCGCCGGCACCCGCCATGTCGGTCCTGGACTCGCAGATGGGAATACATAGCGGGGGCGTGTGTGGGGGGCGTGCACGGGGGGTGGTGCCGGGGTTATGTGGAAGCAATCGAGCAGCAGTACAGCCACCCAAATGCTTCCACCTGACAGGCAGAAGTTTGCTTGTCCGCTTTACGCATTTCTGGTGGCTGCAGCCACCAGATTGTGTGTGAAACCCCGTAGGACATAGGGACCTGGCAGCAAAAGGGTTAAAGTAGTAATAAACCCAAAACCAGAAAATGTAATATATTGCAGCTTGCCAGTCCTTAAAATAGAAGTTTGGATTAAAAAAAAAAACCATTCATACTCACGTCTATGCTTCAACATCAGTGTGATGCTGCAGCTGTCCCACTTCTGCTTTAAGCCCGAGAACTGAGCGGTCACAAGCTCACTGATCGCTCAGTTCTTGGTCTGCTCAGAATGGAGAGCAGTGACTGCTCCTCCAGCACTCACTGGAGTGGTTAGCAGGAGAGGGGGCTGGCTCTGGCTCCGGCTCTCAACTGTGCTCTGAGAGGATGAGCCAGATGTCAATCAAACAATATTGTTGGGATCCTTCCAGGGCCTGGAGCAGCTCTGCTACATCAGCTGAGAGTGACTTTGGGTCACAGGAGAGCAAAAGTAAGTGCAGCACTCCTGTGACCCACAAAAGATGTATGGCCAAAAAAAATGTTTTGGCCATACTTCTCGTTTGGTGGCTGATTTCATTTAACCTTATAATAATAAACTTTGTAGTTTCTGTTTAAATCAAGAAAGTTGAGCCCTTGGTACCAAAGCAAACACAAGATCATAAAAGAGCACAAAAGGGGCTTTTCTGGCTTCCAGACACATCCTATGTTTCCTCCTTGGTAGAAAATATTTACTTCTATATTTTGTACTGAATTCCTATTTAAACAATTTTCTGATTTCCAGTTAATCCAGAGTCTTTCTTAGCTAGATTGCTGTTGGCATACAGTAGGTATATTCCTTTGTTACTGCCATGCTTCATACTGTAGCTGTATATTTGCACTGAAGCAGAAACTGCAGAGAATCAAATAGTAATTTCTTTGTAGACAACAGAGGGTTAGGCTCTATGAAGCTTTCATCCACCATTGACCTGATTCTGCTGAAGTGAGATTGTTGGTGTTCTGTAGGATACAATGTTTCCCCATGGAGTAAGCATAACTATCGCAGGCGTCACCTCACAGTGAGATGGAAATGAGCAAACCTCCCAATACGCACATCTTGCCTTCTTCTACCCAGCTGTCATTGCTGAGCTGTATCTAGATCTACACCCTGGAGTACTGGCCTAAAAAAAATCATTTTGACACAGTCCAGTTCTTTGCATAACACGATCTTTGAGCTTTTGTGGTTTGGTGTTTATGTGGCCCCTTACTGTGTATTCTGTGACTCTCTGGGGGCAACTGTACATTGTATTATGTACTTATATATCATTTATAAGAGTGCGTGTCCCAACTGGGTCATGACCAGACTAAGAGCTTGATTTCTTTCCCTGAAATAGAACAATGCTCTAAGGGAAAGTATGCTAAAACATACTACATCCAATAATGTAAAAAAAATCAGCATTTTTGGAAATTTTCTGTCTATTATTATTAGCATATTATTAAGTTCTAACAACAATTATGCGCATAGTTATCTCTGGCCAATATATGGCCACAACCAAAGCCTAGAAAAGGCCTACTTTGCTTTAATTTTGGGTATAGCCAACTTTATGCAAGTTAGGTTTCAAAACATGCACTCCTTGTGAAATATTCTCAGTCCAGGTACGTTGAGCTTTGTTTGATACAGAGGTGATTTGAAAATACATACTTACATACAAGATCACCAGAGAGGCCCCCATGTATTAAATGTTGTCAGTTATTTTAATGTCTGTACAATTACTTGAGAAATAACACATCCAATGTACTCTCCACCCTCCTATGGAAGCCTTGATAAAAGCTTCAAAAGTAAAACCCCTATACCATAATGAACAGAGGCAAATAAATATACTGGTAAGATCAAATGTATTGTTTTTGGTAGAAAGGATTAAAAGGTAATGGCTTGCAGTGTGGCCTTAACTTCTTGCCTTCGAAACCCAACAGGAGGTTAGAAAAAATCTCCCCAAGGTTGGGGATGAAATTCCTGAAGATTTACTCCCATTTGATGTGTAGCGGTACCCCTGTAGGGGCTGCTGAATGTTGTGGTCCATCTTTCACCCTGTCCAGCCAGGCACACGACTTTACTCATCCAGAGACATGAAAGAGTCATTGCACTTGTTTTTGTATTTTTATTGAGGGGTATTAAACTTGTGTAGCGCCCTCCACGTTAGGCAGGTGCTAGTAGAGGCTTTTTGTGTTAGAGTAGGCAAATTTAAGCAGGCTTGGCTGCTGTCAGGCCTGTTTGTTTTTGTTCTGGGCATGGGAGTGGTCCAGGGAGTGGCTGATGACTGTAGGTGGTGACACCCTTGATAAAGTCACGTGATCGTGACGCATCGCGTCGGGAGATATGCGGTGACGTTACTTCCGGGTGCGGCCGAACCCGGAAGTTCATTTTTCGGATAGTTTTATGCTTTGTTTTAAGACGGGGACACGCTGATGAGCAGAAATTTACATGTAAGTTACTATAATTTTAATAAAATCTTACTGTGAAATACTACACCATGAGAGGCTGTATCCATTTCTCATTTTACATATGGAGGAAGGAAAACGTCTAATTACTACCAAGGTTCATTACTAGTGAGAGGCGCATCCCCAAGGGGGATTGAGGTGAGCGGCCACCTGCATGTGGTGAAGGATTATTGCACTGGTTCACTATATTGATATATTGATATATATATCTCTTGAAGTTGGTACATAAATAGATGAACTTTCCATTGGAGGAGTTTCCTCAATCTAACATTGTACATTCCAATTAAGGAAATATTGAGTGGAAACCACAAGAGACTATATATAAGCACTTCGCATTGTTAAATTTTTTCAATTTTTTTTATGTTTACACGGACTGAAGCACTGTGATTTCTTTGAAGATTATATATATATATATATATATATATATATACGTTGTAGCATGGAATACTGCATGTCATATGATACATGTTTGATGCACTTTATATTAATATGCTTTGGAGCACAGATTGATGCACTTTATATATGTTTTGAAGCACATATTGAAGCACTTTATATGATATATGGTTTTGAGCACAGATTATTGCACTTTATATTATAGATGCTGTTTAGCACACATTGTTGCACTTTTATCTAGCACGTGCCACTTTGATACATACATTGATCGTGAACTCATAAGAGGTGCCTGTAATACATACTTATGCACTATCTTTATACTTTAGTTTCTATTTAAAGTGGTTTTACCTTAAGTGGTTTAGCATTACATAGCGCCGCTCCATATTGTTTTCATTTTGTACTACGGGGAGTTGTGACACCTGAGGAGTGGGCAGCTGTGTTGTAAATATCTATTTCATTAATCTTAGTGGTCAGAAAGGTGAGCACGCTAGTTTCACTCTTTTCATAACTCTTTGGATAACCCCTCCCTGGTTTTTCAGAACGTTCTGGAAAAGTTGAGTTGGGTGGAAGAGGTGAAACTGCTTGGTATTTGGGAAGCCCTGACCATTCCCCAATCTGGATTGGCAGGGGGCAGACCTTCTCAAATAGCCTGGGGCAGCCCAGTCAAGGAGGAGAGTTCGGGTTGAAGTTGAAGAATGGAAATGGAGTACTGAAGGCTGTCGGGGACCTTGAGGGTGTCCCCAGTCTGGGGGGTGACCTGGACTCGGGTGCATCCAGGAGGAGTGAGATTATGGCGGAGAGGCACAAGGAGGAGCAGGAAAGGACAGCAGGAGGAGAGTACTACCAGTAGGGTCTCCGGGAGGAGTTCACCGGGTGTCAGTGAGTGACACAACCCATGGAAGCGGAGATGCAATCTGTGGCAGATTGGGAGGAAGACAGTCTGGAAGAGGTGCAGGAAGAGACTGGGACTTTGGTGTCAATGGGCAGTGCGCAGGTGCTTGCGGTCAGGAGGACTGTAGAGACCTGGCAGAGGATGGGCTGGGAGTAGTAGTCCATCAGGCCTGTTAGCACATCTACAAACTTTCTCTACACTATAGGGGCCCGCAGTCCCTGCCTGCAAAAGGCGGTTACCAGGCCTGGTCAAAGGCAGAGCAGACCTCACCATGTGCTAGCTGTGCTTGAAGCAAGTTTTGTGCAGGAGAGAGGAACAAGGAGAAGCAAGAGTTGTGCTGGAGGAAAAATGAGAGTGTATATACTGAGTGTATATAGAGGTCCTGTGTAAAGAACTGTTGATTTTTTGGCATCCCATAATCATCCCTTACCCCGTCCAAGTTTAACTCCCTAATAAAAAAAAAAAAAAGAGCCAGCCTGTTTTCTGACTCCGGATGCAAGCGAGGAGTGTGATTGAGGGCAGTGTGAGCAGGTGAATCACTACTTCCAGCAACCCCCAAGGAGGCATTGGCTACACTTAGATAGGGTAAGGGAGTACGGGATGCCCACTTGAATGAAACATAATTTACACAGGACTCGAGGTATATACATTCCAGTATATACACCTCTACTCTTCTCTTCAGCATTTCTCTTGCTTGAAGACTATCACTCCTCACTCCTCCAGCACATCACTTGCCGCAGATCATTACTCCTCAACACCACCAGCACATAACTTGCTTGGACTTTTCAGACCAGCTAGCACTGATTTGTAGGACCTGGAATTGACTCCACCAGGCCTAAGGTGAATGCCTTTTGCAGGCAGGGGCTGCGGGCCCCTTTAGTGTAGCAAAAATGTAGATAAATCCCAATGCTAGCTATCTATGTGGATACTGCTCCCAGCACCACCTCTTCAGGCCCTGCCAGCCCTCAAGGTTGCAGCTGCCTTTCTCCACTGCCCATTCCTTCACAGTCTACACTTCTGGTTCTGCACCCATCCCAGACTGCGCTCTTCCAGTCCTTCCAGGCGTGCCTCCCCAGTCCTCTCTTCTGGTTCTGCACCCATCCCAGATTACTCTCTCCCAGTCCTCTCAGGTGTGCCTCCCCAGTCCTCCTGCAACCTGTTGTTCCTCCCTGGAGACTTGCCTGGCATTGCTCTCTCCTGCTGTCCTCTCCTTGCTCCCTTGCATTTAGTCCAGGACACCTCCAGGTGTTCTTAGTGTCCCGCCTGCACCTGAACCCAGGTCCAAGGTCTCTCCCCCAGACCGGGGGGCTCCCTCAAAGGCACCGACAGCCTAGTACTCCATCTCCAGCTCCTCTACCCAAATAACTCCTCCCCAGCTGGGCTGACCCTGGATGTTTAAGGAGGGCTGCCCCCTGCCAATCCAAATTGGGGATTGGATAAAGCTCCTCAGAACACCCCAGACAGCTCCACCTCTCCTTCTTCCTTTCCATAAAATACCAGAACATTCTGGAAAGAAGTGGGAGGTGCTGGTGATTCTGCCTGTGAGTCACCCAGCTCTACCCTGAGCCATTCCCAGCCTAGATCAAAACAAGCAGGCCTAGCTCAGCTAGGCCTGCCTAAATTTACCTACTCTACCAAAAACCTATACACATCACTCTAGCAGCCTATAGGGTGCTACAGATGACAATTATAACAATTTGGATTTCTTCTTATTTTCTTTATTTGTAATAATGATCAACAGAACAAATAAAAACAGTTAATCTTACTAGTAGGATACAGACAAAAATACACATTTGGGTGTAACCCCTCAAAGTACAGCATGGCATAATGAGGTGTGGAATAGGGAATGTAGAGCATGGCATAATGAAGTGTGGAATAGGGAATGTAGAGCATGGCATGCAGAATGAGGTGGTGCACAAAAGGGAATGTACAGCAAAGTGACAGTGCATAGTGAATGCAGAAAACCTCAAAAACTGCTTATTAATTTTGGTGCTTAGGCTGACCTCATCCAGACTTCTAACCATAAAAATACGGAAAGGAGTGCAGACCAAAATCAGATAAAAGAGTTTTAATTGTTGATAAAAAACGTCCTATAAAAACAGACACCATGTTTTGGGGGAAACACCACTCCCCCTTTATCAGGACTCAACACAGTATAAAACTAAGATGGACGCTTAAGCCTCATACACACGGGACGACGATCGTATACAACAGGTTGTACTAAAGACCGTTGTATGCGATATTGATCGTTTGTATGCGCGATTGGAACAGTCGAACATACGACGGTCGTACAAGGGAGTTGTATGAGCAGACTAGAAAACTTGGTCGTACCAACAAGCGCTCATACGACCGTTGTATCGTGTGTACAGAGCAGTTGGTACAACAAGTTGTATTGGGCAAAACACGCATGCTCCGAAGTCAGGAACGGCCGGATGCTAATTACATGCACCTGAACGGTCTTTCTGTGCTCGTACGAACGTGTAGTGCAGTCAGTATGCAAGTTACATTATGCAACATACGATTTGCGAAGATCGTACGTGCGATCGTCGTCCGGTGTGTACGAGGCTTTAGTGACTTCACAAATCTATATTAGAACCAGTATTGAATTATCCTTATGAAGGACAACTTAACAGCTGTTGCTGGAAAGCAATTTAGGCATGGGGAAGTGGGGTTGCCCCCAAAACGTATTGGCTGTTTTTATGTGACTTTTTAAAATCAACAATTGCAGTAAAATTGTTTTGGACTAATTTATCTGATTTTGGTTTAGTGATCCTTCTTTATTTCTATGGTTTGAGCTACTGGTGGGTGCCCATCGAGGGAAGCCCTGCTTATGTGGGAGCTGCCTCTCCAGATAAATTCTCCTTTATCTGACTACACTGGCAAGTCTAGAAGTTCCCAGCGCCTCTTTGATTGTCCTGGAGCCCAGCCAGACCTCTATCAGTGTGGAACTTGCCATGACAGCCCACCCAATTGTCAATGTAACTCGTAAGCACAATAACCAGCAAAGGAGGTTTTTTTACTACCTACACATTCTGTTGCGCTCTGCATTAGATGATCTTATCAGTCAGAGCTGCAGAGGAAGCAAGTAATGGAAGACTCTGCTGGCTTCTGTGTTTACAAGTGGAAGCTGTGGAAGCAGTGATTGGGTGAGTTGTCACAGTGTAGTTAGGCCAAAAATTACTTATGTAACACAATATAGCAATATAAAAGGCTCTGCAAACATAAAATGTGCATTGTATCAAATACGCGCCACTGTAAAAACCAAAGTGACCAAGTGTATGACAAATAAAGATTAGTCCATCCTGCCACAGTTCTAAATAAACTTGAAAGTTCAGTCTTTCCACCAAGAATAAAAAGTGCTCTGATGCTCAAATAAAGTTTAGTCCATCCTTCAACAGTTTAAACAAACTTCTCAAGAAAGTTCAATCCCTCCACCATGAATATGAAGTGCTGCATTGCTCAAACACCTTTCCCCAGCAGGCTAGGACTCACCAGACAACAATGCCTCTTTTTACAGATTGGCATATAACGCTTAAACAGATGACTTCTATCTAATATGGCTTACGGTCCTGACTCTCCTCTCTTGTGGAACTCCCCATATGGTAAACACGAAAGAAAAAAGGGACTCCAATAGTGTAAAACCGTTTAACTAAAACACACTTTATTTATATTAAAAACACACTCACAAGAAACGAAAACAATCCAGCATTACTCAAGTAACTCAGCCTGCATGATGTATTGTTTCAAAAGGAACATTAAACCGCGGTCTCTGTCTCACCCAATCTGTCTCACCCAATATCTGCGGTGTCACTTTCAGTACATCACTTCAGGCACCACCGCTGACGTTACATCTGGTTACTGCTTGACCAGTGCCCCAACGTTTCATCTTTTCCGACTTTGCCAAGGGCAAAATATTTTTCTTCATACAAAGGCTGGCTGAAAAACTTAGTATGGTAAAACACCTTTGATAGTTAAAGGTGAACTCTGGGATAAGCAGATTTTGTCTAAATACAAGAGGCATGCATATTCTTACTGGGTGTGCTTTGTGTATTTCCTTTGAATGTATGCAGTAGTTAAGTATTATACTTTGCCTTTGTAAAGGCACTTCCTGCAATAAAGACCAATTACTGCTGTTCTCTTACCTTGTGCAGGGTGACTGGTCCTGTGCCCCCCCCCCCCCCGAGCCTGTAGTGGGTGGACCTGCTGGGTCCCTCCCACTGCTCCGCTCTCAGCACATGTATGTATGTATATATATATATATATATATATATATATACATATGTATACTATGTATAACACAATGATGTTACTGCTACTTTTACAAGATAATATCTGGGTTTGCAAAGGCATTTGGTGCACAAAAGTTGTAGTTATGCTTTGCGGCTATTGGGGAAAATATTTAAATTAATGTTTTGGAGCCCGGATTTCAGCTTTAAGAACACATTTTATTTTAGCGGTCTATACATCAGATCATAAAAGAGCTACAAGTAAGGATGAAAAAGAGACAAAGGAATTTGATTTCAAAGAGGGACAGTCCTTCCAAGTGAGGGGCAGTTAGGAGTTATATATACATTCCATATACAATATAATTCTCCGTCCTTACAGGAATTTCTTCTATGATATTGTGTACAAAGCTTCTCACAAATACTGTATTTCTGTTTTTCACCGAAGGACACACCAGCAACTTCACATTTAGGTCTTATTTCCTGATAAGATTAAAATCTTAAAAATAAGCCACAAAATGTAGACTTAATCACAATTGTCTAACATGGAAAAGAAGATAAGAGGACTCTTATTGAAAATCCATATGGCATGTCTGCTTTTTGTCTGTTTTAAAGGGAAAATAGCATATTACAGTTTTATTGTGTGAGTTGCTGACATCCTGTCTCCTCATTCATTTACATAACCGGGATATTGCTCTGTTTTTTTGTAGTTTTAACACCATAGGAATGGAAAAAGTTGATGTAATCAGTATCAGTAGCTCTCAGCGTGTTCATATCGGGGAGCACTAGAAATATGAAATGGTAAGCACCACTCTATATAGAAGCGTCCTTATGTTAATGCTGAAAAATGTTTTTTTAACTGAAACACACTTACCGTATGTTGTTTTTAGGCAGAATGAAACCCTGTACTAAATGAATACCGTAATAAAAAAGGTATAAAAAAGCTTGTAATGTATACTAATAAATTATTTGAATCTGGTCCTAGTTGGGTAATTAAGAGCATGCAGTAATTAGATAGCACTACATGAACTAGTTTATGGGAGTCAGTGTTGCCAACCTACAAGATTGAAATTTACTGACACAACATCCAAAATTCACTGGCACAGCCAAGTGTTTACTGGCACTTCCAAAAAGTTATAAAATTACAGTTTTAAGTGCAAATTTCAGTATTTAGACTACAAACAAGCACATTATGCAATCAGCAATGTGATTGATTTAAGGTAGATATTAAGGCAAAAAAACATGTTTTTTATTTTATTTTCAATATAGTAAGTAGCTCAGGGACAGGACTCGGGAGATTAGGGAGAGAAATTAGTATGGGCGGCACACACATATGAAATTGACTCTCACAGTGACACTGACAGCAGTGTGCAGCAGCACAGATGATGATGACACCCCACCAACATGACACGTCCCCTTCCGGGTCACAGTGATAGTCTCCCTCCATACCAGGTGGTCCCTTCAGTCCACTTCTGTCCAAACAGCACCGACAGTCCCACTCCTGTGTGCCTTGCTCCCATCCAGGAGATCCACACACAAGGCTCAGGCTGCTCCACTCGGCTCCCTTGCACCATGACATCACACAACACGCTCCAGCACCACCTCAACCAGATCCTCCCCCCCACCAGTGCCACCCGAACACACTGTAGCAGGCACTCGGATTGTCTCTGCCAGTAAAAATACTGGCGGTTGTCAACACTGATGGGGGTTCATTTTGCCGCCTCATAGCAATCAGTTTTATTTCAAGCTTATTTTCTTCAGAAATAGAAAGAAATAGCCAGCTGCTGCATACCTCGCTTGGCCCTCGTATCTATTGCTTGGGCTGGGCGAGGTTTGTAGCAGCCGGGATATTTCTTTCTATTTCTACAGCATGCATTTGGCCTGGATGAACCTCTCCCCAGCCTGCACCTTCACTAGTCAACAGCATCCAACTTACTGGACCTTGTCAGCCGGACAAGCAGTGGCCCCTAAGCATTTGTTTCTTCATTTGTTGTTTTTATTGTGCAAGTCTTCCTATAAAAAAAAAAAACGAATTTGATTAGTTACTGTGGTGCAGCATATAGGAAACTATGAACAATTGTGATGTTCTGAGGGCTATATGGGGTCTTCCATGACTAGACTTTCATCTCTTATCCAATCATTCACTCATTATTACAGTGCCTTGAAAAAAGTATTCATGCCCCTTGACATTTTCCACATTTCGTCATGTTACAACCAAAAACGTAAATGTATTTTATTGGGATTTTATGTGATAGACCAACACAAAGTGGCACATAATTGTGAAGTGGAAGGAAAATGATAAATGGTTTTCAACATTTTTTACAAATAAATATGTGAAAAGTGTGGTGTGCATTTGTATTCAGCCCCCCTGAGTCAATACTTTTTGGGGATGTCTCTACCAGCTTTACATATCTAGAGAGTGAAATTTTTGTCCATTTTTCTTTGTGAAATAGCTCAAGCTCTGTCAGATTGGATGGAGAGCATCCATTTGCTAGTGTCCCAAATCAATCAATCTTAAATCAAGCCTCTTCTCTACATTGCTGCTGAAGATTTGTTTCTTCAGTTGCAGTTATCTGGCACAGTTGGCCATAGCCTGACTTTTGGAGAACTGCGCCTGGACTCTGTTGGACTGAAAATTGCAGGGATAGCCTGGGAGCGACTTTCCAACACTGGGTTCTAATTGGTGCGCAATTTCAACATTTTGTTCTGCTAAAAAATAGCTGTGGAGCACATTCCAGGTTCAGAGAGACTGGCTTTCCCTCAGTGCTTCCCCTGTGGCTGGCCAAGCTGAGCACTGAGAGCTACCTCATTTGCGATGAACAGCAATTTTCAAGTCTTGTGACAGGTTCTCAATTGGATTCAGGTCTGGACTTTGACTGGGACATTCTAACACATGAATATGCTTTGATCTAAACCATTCCATTGCAGCTCTGTCTGTATGTTTTGGGTCATTGTCCTGCTGGAAGGTGAACCTCCGCCCCAGTCTCAAGTCTTTTGCAGACTCTAACAGGTTTTCTTCTAAGATTGCCCTGTATTTGGCTCCACTCATCCTTCCATCAATTCTGACCAGATTCCCTGTCCCTGCTGAAGAAAAGCATCCCCAGAACATGATGCTGCCACCACTGTTTCACGGTGGGTATGGTATGTTCAGGGTGATGTGCAGTGTTTGTTTTCCGCCACACATAACACTTTGCTTTTAGGCCATAAAGTTCAATTTTGGTCTCATGTGACCAGAGCACCTTCTTCCACATGTTTGCTGTGTCCCCCACATGGCTTCTTGCAAACTGCAAACAGGCTTTCTATGGCTTTCTTTCAACAATGGCTTTCTTCTTGCTACTCTTCCAAAGACCAGATTTGTGGAGTGCACCACTAATAGTTGTCCAATTTTCCCACCTGAGCTGCGGATCTCTGCAGCTCATCCAGAGTTAACATGGCCCTCTTGGCTTCTTCTCTGATAAATGCTCTTTGCCCAGCCTGTCAATTTAGATGGATGGCCATGTCTTACTAGGTTTTCAGTTGTGCCATACTCTTTCCATTTTTGGATGTTGGATTGAACAGTGCTCCGTGAGATGTTCTAAGCTTGGGATATTTTTTTATAACCTAACCCTGCTTTAAACTTCTCCACAGCTTTATCCCTGACCTGTCTGGTGGGTTATTTTGCATTCTGTTTGTTCTCTAACAAACCTCTGAGGGCTTCACAGAACAGCTGCATTTATACTGAGATTAAATTACACACTGGTGAACTCTATTTACTAATTAGGTGACTTCTGAAGGCAATTGGTTCCACTAAATTTTAGTTAGGGGTATCAGAGTAAAGGGGGCTGAATGCAAAAACAAATGCAAAACAAATGCACGCCACACTTTTTCAGATAATTATTAGTAAAAAATTGTGAAAATCATTTATCATTTTCCTTCCACTTCACAATTATGTGCCACTTTGTGTTGATCTATCACATAAAATCCCAATAAAATACATTTACGTTTTTGGTTGTAACATGACAAAATGTGGAAAATGTCAAGGGATATGAATACTTTTTCAAGACACTGTACCTACAGTGTAGAAAAGCAATACCTCTAGTAAGCACTTTTGATCTTAAGATGAGGCATCTACTCTTCCAATCCTCTTCCATTAGGTTTGTAACCAAGAAGGGGGCGGGGGGTAGGGGACAGGGTAAAACTTGGTGACCAATCTCTCTTGCTTAGCTGCAGTAAAGGAATGTGGTGTTCCCAACCTGGGCAGCACAGTGGCTTGGAGGTGTCCTTAGTTCAAATTCTGACCAGTGCACTATCTGCATGGAGTTTGCTCTGTTCGGTGCTTGCATAGGTTTCCTCCTACACTCTAGACATATGAGGGAAGAGGAAGGAGCAGCGCCATCTAAGTTTAGTAGGACAATCCCAATAAAGAAAGTTACCGAATAATTATCCTTAACCCCACTATTACGCAGGGATGGTTTGTACACTCACTTTATTTATATATAGGTATTTGCCTATGGAGTCTGCTTACAAACCCATAGTCACATAGATATATAGTAGATACTAATTCTTAACAAAAAACTTTTTTCAGAGTTCCTATTAGTTTTTATTATAATCTATATTGAGTTTTTTTTTATATGTATATATTTCCAGCATACACTATATTTATGTTTTATTCCATCTATTGGTTTAGGTTTAGGACCCTTATGGTCTCTCTTAATTTTTGATGCTCTACAATAGTAAGTACATATGTTATAAATATTGATTTTAACTTTGTATATTTTATATGTGTTCTTGTATTGTATTTTAATGTACATTTGCATTAGTTAGCTTTTACTCTCATTAGCCACAGCTCCCTTCATCTCTATATAAACCCACTCTAACATGGCTCCACCTAATGCCTGAAGAAGGAGCTCACTCTGGACCAGTGGTGGCTGGTGCTCAATAATTTGGGGGGGTGACAAACCAACCCCAGCCCCGTGGGAAATAGACATGAAGGCGGGGAACACCAGCAACACCCCCCCGCCCCGTGGGAGACGGACAGGAAGGCAGAAGGCCTACTTACCTTAAGAGGCAGGTGTCCTGCCCGGGCTGACACTCCAATCTCCCCTTCTCCTCCCTCCCCTGTTCGAGCTGGGGAGTGGTGGATGTGGCTGAGCTGCTGTGGGTGAGCCATCCCCAGAGACAGGTGGTCTCTGGGTGGCGGCTGGTGGGTGGGTCGGTCTGGCTTCCCCTGCATCTCCTCCATCTGTGCATCTCCTCCCTCCTACTCCTAGACCAATAGGATCGCTTCTCCTTTCAGCCAATCGGGAAACGGGTTTCAGGACCCGCTTCCTGATTGGCTGGGAGAAGAATCAGTTTGACAATAGTGAATATTCATTTGCTATTTTAACACAACTGGGTGGGCTCAGGGCGGTGCTCTGTACCCCTAGTCCACCCTTTTTTGAGGCCTATTAGAGCCTCAGGCTCTAATCACATGCTTAAAAAAAAAACCCATTGAAATCCATGTGTCCGGCAACCCGCATGTAGATTAGGGGGCCTGACGCATGGAATCGGGAGGGTGGCACCTGTGTGCCCCTAATGGACCCGGATGTGACATCATCAGCTCTCTCCCGCTCACCTCTGGACCCGGATGTGATGCCATCAGCTCTCTCCCAGAGCACCAGTGTCTCCAGGAAATATTGGAAGCCACCAGCGCGACCAGGGCAACAGACTGCACAGACTCCATATCCATCCCTTTGCACCTCCTCTGGAGCAGATGATCCTTATTTGATTATACAAGCGCTGACACTTCTTTCATCTTATAAGTTCCTGTTTTTAATTGCCCATTAAAATTTGCCCTGCTGCACTTAGATGGAGCTGCTCTTTCCTCTTCCCTTGTATCTCCTGCAGAGTCCCTTCTAGCGCTTTTTATAGCCTGCAGCCATCCAGCACCAGGACCTACATGTCAGCCTCCAAGAACTTATGTTTTTAGGACTATGAACTGGCCTCTTTTACACCATACTGTGTTCTATGTGTAGCGGTACCCCCGAAGAAGCTGCTAATTTATATATATTGACCTGGGCCTCCCTCTGATTATCCTGCAGCCAGTCACAACGGATTTTCACACTGCTAGGTGCACACACACAATCCTGCTCATTATTCCAATGACCAGTCTAGGGGATGAGTTTTTGATGATTTAATGTAGAACTTGGATAGGAGAAGGGAATGTATGGGATACTCCAGATTAACTGACCCCAAGTGAGGACAACTTCTCTCTATCTCTGTACAACAGTGGCACTACATAACAGACTGATCTCAGTGAAACAAGCCCATCTTTAAGCAGTAAAGGACAGGCCGGACTTTGCTTCTTCAAGACACTCACCAGTGTCTCCTTTCTAACTCAATGCAGCAGACTACCAATAACACTTAATGGCAGGCTGATCCCAGTGGAACAAGTCCCTTTTTAAGCAGTACAGGATAAGCTGGACTCTATTCTTCAAGACACTCACCAGTGTCACCTTTCTAGCTTACACACCCAGTTAGCTGATTATGAGGGTAGGAGGGAAATGCTAGCAACACAGTCTCAGGGATCTCTTCATGGGTCTGTACTCACACCATGTCCCGGGACAGTCGGTATCCTCTTTCCAACTTCCAAGCGACACTTTGCCACTGTGATATCAGACCGAATCCCAGCATGTCCTCCCTCTGTCAGCTTCTAACAATCTTTGGGCTGCAGCTTCAGCAACTTCAGCAAGGCCTCGACCAGGCCCAGCATCTGACAGCCTACTGGATAGGCCTCAAACCTAGCAGCCAGGAGCTGAACATACACCTCTACCCCTGAGGTCTGGGTGGGCTGGAACTCCTGACCTTGAGCCCATGTGCTCTTTTTTATGTGAAGGTGTTCACCAAAGATGCAGTGGAGCACCTTCCCTGCTAGCTGGTCAGAACCACCTCCACATACACCTGCTGTCACTGGCTGGGTTTTCCTCCCACTGTCCAATAGAGACCCATACTACTGGACAGTATAAAACCTTCCAGACCACATGAATCAGCACCAGAGCACACTGAGCAGACCTTACTCAACTCAAGGCTCTCTGATAAGCAGATAGCATATAAATGTGCCTATCTGCTCCACTGTTAAGCAGAAAGAGCCAAAAACGATACACACTTACTAACACCCAAACTAGGAGGGCGCTACATCTACACTCCCTTCCAGCATATAGACTTCATCTCCAGTGTCAGCCCATCCATAGAGGGCTCATGGGTGCCATCCCCCTATCCATGCATCCGGCCCCCTGATCTACATACAAGGACGCCGGATCATGGATTTTGGTGTTTTTTTAAAACCCGTGTTTAGAGCCAGAGGCTCTAATAGGCTTCAAAAAAGGCCAGACATGGCAGAGCACCACCCTGAGCCCACCCAGTTGTGTGACAATAGAAAATGAATATTCGCTATTCTCACACTAATCCTCCTCCCGGCTAATCAGGAAGCGGGTTATGAGATCTGTTTCCTGATTGGCCAAAACGGCAGGCGATCCTATTGGACGCCTAGGAGGTTGGAGGAGGAGGAGAGAGGAGAGCAGTGAGCACGGCTGGAGGAGAAGACCTGCTGACCCACCAGCCGCCACTGAATTGGCTCACCCGCAGTGGCGATCCCCAGCTCGGACAGGGGAGGGGGGAGGGAGGGGAGGGAGGGGAGATCGGAGTGAGGAGGTAAGGAGGCTGTCCGTCTCGTGCGGGGGGGGGCACATTCCCCACATTCATTTCCCCAGGGAGGGGGGTGGACTGACTCGTCTCCTGCCAGGGAGGTTGGGGTTTGTGGTGGGTGGCGCCCCCCCAAATTATCGAGCACCAGCCGCCATCGTTCATCTCCCCTTGTGTATTCACAGTACTGGGCCTATATCATTAATTCTGTCAGCTTGGATCACCTTCATTGTCCTATTAGTGGCTTTTTTCTCTACAGCCACACCTTCAGTGCACCGATATTGTTTGTGTTTTGTACTCCAGAGATATGCTTGAAGTTTAATTGGCTCAACTGAATGTGCCCAAGATGGCTGCCTCACCTAATAAGCATTCTGAGTCCCCAGGAGAAAAAAGGGCTACAGAAAAACAAGTTAAAAATAACTGTGCTCTAGGTTAAGGCTGTTGAAATATTAGAACCGATTGGACAAAATTACTAAGACAGTCCCAATATATGCATTTCACCAATGAATTTAGTTGTTTGCTTGAAGTTAAGCTGTAAGTGCCAATGATTACCTGGAGACTGAACAAGGTCATGACATAGAGTTTATACACAGGGCTTCTTTTCTTTGCTTTCATAGGTGAGCAGAGTGCAAATAAGTGAACAAAAGTAAGGCAGCCCATACATAAATCAGTTTTTTTCACTCAATCAGTGGGCTGAACAAAAAAAACGGACTTGATCACGCATCCACCTTGAATGTGTGGATGGGGGAATCAAGTCTGGTTTTTTTTTTTTGTTCAGCACACTGATTGAGTGAAAAAAACGAATTTATGTATGGGCTGCCTTACTTACCATCCACACATTCAAATGGATGGGGGGGGGGGGGGGGGA
>BLSH010359464.1:1053714-1085156 GCA_018402905.1 Glandirana rugosa
ATTTGAACGTGACACCCAAAAAAAAGGCATCGCATACCAGCTCATTATGAAATACTTACCTTGGAACGAAGCTGTTGCAGCGGTCTCGGCACACTGCTGTGACCGGCGACATGCTGCTTCCGTTTAGGAGATATTCCCTGTCGCCATGCTGCAGTGACATGCTGCTTCCAGATCCACTGCTCAGGCCAATCACAGCGCTGGCTCCAGCGCTGTGATTGGCTGAGCTGCACTGACGTCACTCCCGCGCATGCACACGGGAGCCGCCAGTTACGGAACATTTACAGAAGAAATGGCACCCTGGGCCACCCCAGGGGCCAATTCTTCAGTGTGCATGTGCCGATGATGTTGGCACATGCAGATACAGGGAATATCTCCTAAACAGTGCAAGTTTAGGAGATATTCCTGGGGCCTACAGGTAAGCCTTATTATAGGCTTACCTGTAGTTTAAAGTGGTTGTCATGAGCTGACAACCACTCAATAAACTGCACCATAAAATTTTCTTGTAATAGGTTTATAAATGTTTGCCCTTTAACTGTTCCAGCAGTGCCATTACTGCAGTCAATTTCCAGGTAGTTAAAATCCCCCATTGTTATCACTGTCCCAGCCCTTGCAGCCCTTTCTATCTGTACAAGGAGCTGAGTCTCCACCTCCTCATTAACACTGGGAGGTCTATAACAAACTCCAATGAACCTTTGTAGTATGCACACCCATTTACTGTACATTTGCACCCATGATGCTTCAGACTCATCACACTCTCCATCAACTAGGTCCTCTTTCACACTCGCATTGAGATCACTTCTCACATAGAGACAGACACCACCAACCCTACTTTTTACCCTGTCTTTCTGAAAAAGAGCATAGCCAGGAATATTAATAGCCCAGTCTTGTGCAGAATGAAGCCGTGATTCAGCAATGCCAATTAAATCATAGTTCTCCTCGTGCATCAGAGCTTCCTATTTTGCTTGGCAAGCTTCTGGCATTGGTGAACAAACACTTTTATTCATTGTCACATTTTGCACAATTATTTTGCATATCTCTTATTTTAGTATAAATAGTATCATTTCCAATTGTTGATTATAACATGGGAACCTTCATATCACCTGCCATAGCCCTCCCCTAGTCTTTCCCCATTCCATCCACCAATAGGGGCTGACCCCTGTCTGACCTGTCTGCCCCATTATAATCCAATTCACCCTCAATCCTAGTTTAAATACTCCTCCAACCTTCCCATAAACCTCTCCCCCCAGCACAGCAGACCCCCTTCCATTTAGGTGCAAACTATCTTTTGGCATATAGGTTGTACCCCAATGAAAAGTCAGCCCAGTGCTCTAAAAACCAAAATCCTTCCTTCTTGCATTCAGTTCCCTAATCTCCTCCTGTCCTATTGTGTTGTGCCTGGCACAGGCCAATATTTCAGAGGATATTACCTTGGAGGTCCTTCCCTTTAACTTGCAGCCTAGTTCATTAAATTGGTTCTTAAGGAGCAATGGCGTCAGGAGGGGGGGGGCTTAGGAGGGCTGGAGCCCTGAGTGGGCCCCCAAAAAGCCCCGGGCATTAATAAATGCATTATTAGCACCGAGCCACTGTTTACAAAGAGACTCTGACTGTCTCTGACTCACTCAGCGGCATCAGTGCAGAGCGTGGCCGAGTGACATACACAAGTCCCGCCTCCTGGACCAAGCTCCTATGATGGACGTGACACAGGTCCAATGCCACTACTGCAGGACGTGTGATGTCCATCATTGGTGCCACCGGATCCAGAAGGTGGAGTGTCTCTGTGGCCAAAAAAAGGAAAGATAGCAGTATATTAATTAGGTAGAACTGCCTGACAGTTCTTAAGGTGCATATAGTAATGGAGTCTGTGAAGCTTACATCCTGATTGCCCTGCTTAATAGAGTACTCTCATAGGCATGCACACATAGGGTGGCAGGTGTGCCTGGGCACACCCTAATCATGCTGTACTGTGCAGATTTTCCCTGCTGCCTGGCTGCAGAGAAAGGGACTGGGGAATCTCTGTCCTCAGTCTCTTTCTCTCTCTAAAAAGTGAGACATCAGGGGTTTGTTTAGACCCCTGATATTTCATCAAAGTCCCCCAGCAGGGCTCCTAAAATAAATTGTAAAAAAATAATAAAATATAATATTGTAAAAAATAATAAAATAAACAAAATTGTAAAAAACAAATAAAATAATATAAAAATAAACTACTGACACCTATCTCTGCCCTACTGACACCGTCATCTGCCCTTCTGACATATATACACACACACACTCATGTTTGTTTGCGCTTTGTGGTGCACACCCTAATGCAATAGGCTGCGCACACATATGAGTACTCTATTGTCTCTTGAGTGTTCTGGTGGTCACATACTACAGGAATTGCTTTATCATCATCTGCACAAACTGGCTTTGACCCAACGTTATGCATATGTGATATGTGCCCTCTGCAGCTTCGCATGGTAACAGGCAACGAGTTCCTACTGCAGTTTGACAAGGAGTCTGTTGTACAGGAATGGTATGATGCCCTGCAGAGAATCACTGAGCGACTGGTATGTTACACTATTAGTATTACCGATACCACTTTTTTGGCACCGAGTACGAGTACCGATACTTTACCTTAGGTAGTCGCCGATACCTATTTTTTGGTCATGTGACCGTTTTTTAAAGGGAATGAAGGTTCTGTTAGTTTTCTTTAGGAAATGAAGAACTGGAACTCCAAAAGACTTATGAAACAAATAAAATGCTTTCAAAGTTCTGAAAGCTCAAATTGTAAAGAACATTGTAAATAGTGTCAATGACATGTAAACATCACAAGTTCACAATCAACCAAGTGCAATACAGTTCTGTAGTTTAGGCATGAGGAGGAGCAAGAACAGAACAGGAACTAGAACAGTATCATTCTGACTCAGTCAAAAACTCAAAAAGAAAAAAAAAAAGCCTTTTATAAAAAACAAAAAACAACATGTCATGTGTGCTTGTTTCTAGTGCAACTTCTTACACATTTGTGAAAGAAACACATTTCACAGACAGTCACAGAACAAATTAATTATTTGTTCCATGATGGAAAGGAGGATGTGTTATCACTTAGCAGCAGTAGCGCTGCAGTGCCAGTAAGGCCTCATGCACAATGCAGCTTAAAACAGCTGATGGTGTTTGAGCTGTTTGGGCCATTTCTCTGCCTGTTAACTCCCCTCCATGTTGTTAGCCAATGCTATGTGTCCATTGGCCAGGCATTGCAGACTATAGGTGTTTTAGGAGTTTAGTGGCAGGCAGGCAGAAGAAAAAATCCAAATGAAACCTTAGGATTTTTTTCTGCCTGTAAATTTCCCTGCCACTAAACTCCTGGAAGACCTATGTGTGCAATGCATTCTTGGCCATGGACAGTTGGACAGATAGGCAGTTGACGGGAGTTAACACAGAGAAATAGCTTGAACAGCTGAAACAACTGGAGCAGCTGCATTGTTCAACTGTGCATGATGCCTTACCTTGAAAAAAGCTAAAATTTCAGAGAACAGAAATGTCATCATCATGTTTAACCACTTGCCGACCGCAGTCTGATGGCGACAAGGTGGCTCGTTATCGCAAATTGCCGTCATATGACGGCGGCTGCGAGATTGTGCACTGTGAGCGCGTGTGAGCCGCCGGAGGTGGGGTCGCGCGCTCACTGTGTTCATGGGGGGGGCCAGGGAGTGGGTAGGGCAGACTCGATCGGCACCGGCTACCCGCGATGGCCCCCCCGCAGTGAAAGAATGGAGGTCCGTGTATGTAAACACGGATCTCTGTTCTGACAGAGGGGGGAGGGCTGTGATCATAGGCTTCCTGTATATGGAAGCCGTGATCACTCCCCTCCCCCTGCCGGCCCAGCCCACATACAGTTAGAACACACTGAGGGAACATAGTTAACCCTTAGAGCGCCCCCTCCAGGTTAACCCCTTCACTGCCAATGGCATTTACACAGTAATCAGTGCATTTTTATAGCACTGATTGCTGTATAAATGCCTATGGTCCCAAAAAAGTGTCAAAATGGTCCGACATGTCTGCCACACCGCTAAAAATCGCAGATCGCCGTCATTACTAGTAGAAAATAAAAAAAATAAAAACCCCAGAAATTCAGAAATGAATTCTCATCATCCGTAACTTTTGTGCAAACCAATCAATAAACGCCGATCGCGATTTTTTTTAACCAAAAATATGAAGAAGAATATAAATCGGCCAAAACCGATGAAAAAAAATGTTTTTTTATATTTTTTTTGGATTTATATTTGTATTTTAGCAAAAAGTAAGAAATATTGTTTTTTTTGCAAAATGGTCGCTCTTCTTTTATTTATAGCGGCAATCAGAAATGATGCAGAGGGGATCAAATACCACCAAAAGAATGCTCTATTTGTGGGAAAAAAAGGACACAAATTTAGTTTTGGGTACAACGTCACACGACCGCGCAATTGTCAGTTAAAGCGACGCAGTGCCGAATCGCAAAAAGTGCTCTGGTCCTAAAGTGTGAAATCCTTCCGGGGCTGAAGTGGTTGAACTTAGTTACTTACATCACATCAAGTTCACAACCCAAGTGCTGCAGCCTGCAATACAATACAGTTGGTTAAATAATGTTAGGCATGAGGAGCAAGAACAGTACCTCAAGCATAGCATTATAGAAAGGCCATGCACAACGCAGCTCAAAGCAGCTGCTTGCTCCTTCAGGCATTTGAGCTTTTACTCTGCCTGTTGACCCCTTCAAGTTAGCCTATGTGACTGACTGCTGTCCATTGCACACTATATGCGGTTTCAGCTAGGAGTCGAGTGACAGGGCAGTTTACAGGCAGTAAAGATAAACTAGGATTTTTTTCTGCCAGTAAACTTTCCTGACACTAAACTTCGGCGGAAACTGCATATAGTGGGACTTGGACTGACTACACAATGGACACATAGGCTAACTATGGATAGGAGTTAACAGGGAGAGAAACAGCTCACAGACACTTGGAGGAGTAGCTGCTTTGAGATGCATTGTCCAACTGTGCATGAATTTTTTTGCCTTGAAAAAATATGAAATCTCAGATTTCACAGAAAAAAATGTCATCATTGATGACGTGAGAACAGTTCAACTTCACAACCCAGGTGGCACAGTGCAATCTAGTAGTAGTTTAGTTAAATAATGTAAGGCATGAGCAGGATGAACTAGAAGTTCTAGAACAGAACCTCAAAACTTACATTATTTTGTAAAAAAATGTGTAAATTTTTTTTTCAGAACCTTTTGTAGGCGCTTGCTTCTACTTCAACTTCTTAAGAAACTCGTGAAAGAAACAGATTTGTTCATTCAAGGATGGGAAGAACCAAGAACTGCAGTAAGCTTCCATGCACAATATCAGCTGAAAGTAGCCGCTTCTTCTACAACTCACAAAAAGTTGGAACAGGTGCTTTGAGGATGAGCTGAAGCGTGCAACTGTGCATGATGCCTTGTGCAGTACAGGACAGGTGTTTTTTTTTCCAATACAAATGCAAGTGTCAAGTTTTTTTTAAGAAACAAGAGAACCTCTGCATGTTCAGTTAGAAGGTGGTTTCTGGTATCAATCAGAATGTTTGACGCTGTACTGAACAATCTCTCACTTTCCACACTACTGCAAGGAGCCGAAAGATATTTTTGTGCCATTTGGCCCAGAGTGGGAAATTGCAGATTATTGACTGCCCAATACCCAAGAGATTTGTCCGAACGAGGCACAGTGACCTCTCCAAGATATGCTTCGAGTTGTATGGTAGCAGCTGTGGGAGCACTGTTCTCAAATGTAGATGAACAAGCAATTTCTTGAAAAACACTGTCCACACTGCTGGCAGTAGTAGTAGGGGACGTGGTACTTGACTGTTGGTCAGTGTGAGGCTTTTTGGCAGATGGTGGTTTGTCGGGTGTAGCTGCCTGTACCTGTACAGATATTTCTTGCATTTTCAGCAGGAACATTTCTTTGGCCTGCCTGCCAGCATCTGCATTTGAGAAGAACCCATTTTTATAGCTAGAAGAAGAAGTAAAAGCAAGACAACAATGTCAATCATGTAAGGCCAGCAGCAACAACAACAACAACTGTGGAAGCTTGCTGTGGGCCCACTGCTATAAGGGAAGGAGCCAGGAGTGGCCCACTGGCACTGCTATAAGGGAAGGAGCCAGGAGTGGCCCACTGGCACTGCTATAAGGGAAGGAGCCAGGAGTGGCCCACTGCTATAAGGGAAGGAGCCAGGAGTGCCACGGCAAAAAACCCAGCAAAAAAGAGTTTGATTAGTTGGAAATGAAGTAACCAAAGACAGAGCAAGGAGTGATATATTAGTAGGCAGTAGCAATCGCCTACCTTGGATTGAGTAAGGTAGTGATGCAGTAGAGTGGGTTTTGTCAGAGAAGCGTTTCTGCAAAGCAGCAAGCAACGTGTTCTTCATCTTTTTAACACCATGGTCCTCATCTATTTCTTTCAATAACAATCTCTGTAGCACTGTGATTGCAGGAATTACATCTGAGGCAAAAGAATCTGAACAACTCACATGCCGAGTCAATTTTTCAAAAGGGAGCCAAGATCATCTTTTCCATGAGATTCCATTGATTTGCAGTGATGGTTGCAGGCAGCTCATGTTCTGACACATATACTCCAATGGCCCGCTTCTGCTAAATGAGAGACTGCAGTGTGTAAAATGTACTGTTCCTGCGAGTCTGAACATCTTGTTGAAGTCTTTTCATGGGTTGACCAAGTTGGAGCTGAATATTTTGCAGCCGAGAATATACCAGGTTTGAATGTTTAAAGTGGCCAACTATTTCGCACCCAACTCCCACAGCATCCGTAATGTTGCGCTGTGATAAAAGACCCTCTGAGACAGCCAACTGCAGTGCATGTGCCACATATGAAAGACTCTGAAGACCAGCATCTTCCACACCTTTTATCATATTCCTGGCATTATCCTGGACTACCAAATGGACAGAACTTTTGGGAATGGCCCAAATGTCAAGCATTTCTTCAAGTATGCTCATTGTAGTTTGGCCTGTGTGAGAGCCTTGAAATTTCTTTGCGTGGAGCACGACTTTCTGAAGAGAGAAATTGCCATCAATCCATTGTGCAGGTAAGCTAATTACAGACACAGGACTTACACTGCTGCTCCAAATGTCCATGGTGAAACTGATAGCCTTTATGTCCTCCTGCAGCATGTTGATAATGTGTTTCTTTACTGCGTTGTGTAATTGAGGCAAGGTGACATCTGTGATGTAACGACGACTGGGAATTTTGTACTTAGGCTCCAAAAGATTCAGAAGTCGGCAAAAACCCACAATGTCAACGATTCATAGTGACTGATCGTCAAGAACGATGAATTGGGTAACTGCCTCTGATATTTTCATAGCCCTTGCGTTATTCATGGAATATTTTTCGCGTCTTGAAAGGGTTTTGTTAGAAGACTGTGTTGAGAGTTAATAGCACTTGATTGTTCTCTCCTCTAACTCATGGAGAAGCAGCTCTATTTAAACTTCGTGCTTCCTGTAGCAAGTGCTGTTTGTTCTATAACTCTTCCTGAGCAACTTGTGCCTGTTATCTGTTTCTGTCTCCTGTTCCTGTGACCCGGCTTGCCCGACCTTGTCTGAACTCCACCTGAACCAACCATTGGCTTGCCTACGACCATCCGATTGCCTGATCCTTCTGCACTTCTGCTGTCAGCCTGTTAACGAACTCTGCCTGTACCCGACCATCCGCCTGCCTGCTCCTTTTGTCCTTCCTAGCCTGCCTGTTGCCGACCCGGACTATACGACCACTCTTCTGTCTTGCACGAGTCCCAGTGGACCTACACGCACCACCAAGTGTTCCTGTCCAACCCTCGTGCCCCTCTGCGCTCCTGAACTCCCTGTTTGCTCTATTAGGGGTTCTCGAACCAGGGCCGCAAGAGAGGTTACCCCTGCAGAAGTCAGACTCATCCTCCAGGTACGTGACAGGGTTTCTGCAGTGTCAGCTGCTGAATGCCAGTGCTAGCGACGATAAATTCTCCATGCTCAGTCTTGTGTGTTTCATTTTGAGGTGTTTTATTAGAATACTGGTATTATAAGAACTAACGTTTGATCCTCCTCTTGATATTTTAGCAGAACAAAGTTTGCAGTCTGCAATGCGTTAGTTGGTTTCAATAATTTTAAAATACTTCCAAATTGCTGACATTTTGCTGGCATCCCTTACACTGAAAGCCTGAAATAAATATGTCTCTGGGCAGGGGGAAAACAAACAAACATTTTTGAGCCTTTAGAAATGCCATGGTTTTTCAAACGTTCACACGTGACACTTCTAACTCAGTAAGACAAACATCTGACCGATTTTCAAAGATAATAGAAAATTGAAAATAAAGCTCTGCTGCACTCACCGATTGTCGTCGCTTGTTCTTCCTGCAGTCATGCGAGCAGCATGCATCTTAGTATAGCCAAGTAACCCAGCGGGGAACAGGAAATCCATCTGGTGTGCGGTAACAGAACTTGAAGCAGAATGCTACAAAAAAAAAAAAAACGGACAGAATGTTCTTGAGAACCCAGCCGAGCCAGCAAAATAAAAACTGCACAATACCATGCGACTAGATAGACAAATGCTAGGCCAAGGTGCAAATAAAAAAAAAAGGCATACAAAAATAAAATGAATTTGTAAAAAAAAACAAAAACAAAAAAAAAACACAACACTTGCAGGCTTCAGCATGAAATGAATAGTCTAATTAAGGAAAGGGTGCACATTGCATACACAGCTGGACAGGGAACAATGGGACACATGATGTAAGCAAGAGACATGTGGGTGTGGGACATGTTAACAAACAGCCTGGTAACACTCACTGGCCTCCATGTATTGTGGTAATAAGCAGAGAGAGACATGCTATGCTGTGGATGAGGTGTGGGACATGTAACACAAGTAAGTTACACCCTGACCTCCATGTAAGCTGTGGGTGTGGGACATGTAACAGGTAACTCACTGTCTGACACTGGCCGCCATGTAAGCTAGCTGAGAGAGACATGCTTGCTGTGGTGTAGACATGTACAGGTTACACTCACTGACACTGGCCGCCATCTAAGCTAGCTGAGAGAGACATGCTGTGTGGGTGTGGGGTATGTAACAGGTAACACTCACTGACACTGGCCGCCATGTAAAGCTAGCTGAGAGAGACATGCTGTGCGGGTGTGGGACATGTAACAGGTTACACTCACTGACACTGGCCGCCATGTAAGCTAGCTGAGAGACACATGCTGTGGGTGTGGGACATGAACAGGTTACACTTACTGACACTGGCCACCATGTAAGCTAGCTGAGAGAGACATGCTGTGCGGGTGTGGGACATGTAACAGGTTACACTCACTGACACTGGCCGCCATGTAAGCTAGCTGAGAGAGACATGCTGTGTGGGACAAAACAGGTAACACTCACTGGCCGCCATGTAAGCTAGCTGAGAAAGACAGACTGACTGTGGTGTGGGGCATGTAACAGGTAACACTCACTGGCTACAAAGACTGGAAAGGAAACATCAACACAGCACTCACTCATCGATCGCCATGCGGGACATGGTGTAACCACGCCGATCGCCATTGACAGACAGCCTGGAGGAGACAGACAGCAGCACAGCCAGAGACATGCATCATTTATCAGCACTCATCGCAAAATGGAGGGCCGGAAATCTTTATCTGCTCCTGACATCCGCACCGCCGACCTCGATTCCGCCCACTTCCAGTATCAGTTTCCAGTATCGGTACTCGCGAAAAGGCCGACTATTGGCCCCGATACCGATACCTGTATTGGTGCATCCCTAGCTATTAGCATAGATATCACATTTTTTTTTGGCTTCCTTACATACTCTTAGTTAATTGCATTCCCTAATTTTTCTGTTTAAAACAGATAATCAGATCTGTGTGTTAGAATATTAAATCCATATAGGCAAAAGCATACTGAGAGGCTGATGTAAAAACTGGGAAAAAGTGGATATAGGGCTGCTGCCCATAGTGAGCAATCAGATGATAGCTTTGTTCAACCTTTGACAAAATAATGGCAACCCCCCCGTCACCCGCCCCGCTCTGTCGCTCGCCTATTGCCCCCACCCTTCCCTGACCCTCCCCCCCCGGGCTTGGACTTTGGGCTAAAGCCCCTGGTCTTTTTCCCACCTGGCACCACCCCTGTTAAGGCGCCTCCATCTTGCATGTATTCTGTCATTGCTTCCAACGTGGACCAAGACAGCTGGGACATGCCCAGCCCCTCCCAGTGATTTATAAACCCGGTCCACCACATGACGAACCCTGGCACCAGTTTGAATGTTTCTGTTCACAGATATAGCTACAGTAAAACCAAAACCACTGGGATATCATGGGTTTTGCACAAACTTTTTTTTGGATGGAGCAGGAAATAATAACAACTGTTCAATGTTTAATAGTGTGTCCCTGACTTCAAGGCAATCACCTGAGACTTTACATTTATATTACATATAAACTTGACTGAAAAATGACTGAACGGTAAATAACAGTTATTAATAAAAGCAACATCCATATTTAAGAAAAATATTATAAGCAAATAATTTACTTGTAACTAGGGCAACACAAAAACAGCACATTTTAACAGTTTTTACTGTATTTGTTAACAATAAATGTGTTATAAAAATATAATAAAAATACAAAATAGAGGTTAAAGTGATTGTAAAGTCTTGTTTATTTAAAAGCAAAAAAACCCCAAACATGTTATACTAAGGGCCGGTTCACACAGGGGTGATCCGACTTCAGGGGCGACTTTGTAAGGCGATTTGAACGTGACTTCAACGTGACTTTGGGCGACTTACAATGTGACTTAAAACGACCTCCATGCCAGGCGACTTTGCCTGTGGCCAATCAGAGAAGGGAGGGAGGGGGTTGCCTGGGTAATTCGTGGGGGGTACCTGTGTAAATTTTCTTTTTCCTGTAAAGTCGCTGCAATATAGATGGGGACCCAACTTGGAGGCGACTTCCATTGAATTCTATGGGCACAAGTCAGATAGAAGTCGCCTTGAAGTATTACTGGAACCTTTTTTAAAGTCGGAGCGACTTCAGTAGTGTACATTAAGATGCCTCCCATTCACTTCAATGGGATTTCTGATGTCAAGCTACTTGGGGCATCTTGGGCCGACACAAATCAGAGCGCAAGTCACGGCAGTGTGAACCGGCCCTTACCTCCTCTGTGCAGTTGGTTTTGCACAGATCAGCCTGGATCCTCCTATTCTCAGGTCCCTCTTTTTTGGTCCTGGCCCCACCCTCCTGTCGAGGGCCCTCACAGCAAGCAGCTTGTTATGGGGGCACCTGAGCCGAGACACAGCTCAGTGTGTCCGTTCAGACACGGAGCCCTGACCCGGTCCCGTCCCCTCTCTCCCCTAATTGGCTAACTGACGTTGATTGAAAGCTGCGGGAGCCAATGGGGCAGCTGCCGTATCTCAGCCAATCTGGAGGAGAGTCCCGGATGGCTAAGACACTCATGGACATCGCTGGAGAGAGATGGGGCTCAGCTAAGTAATTAGGGAGGTGCTGGGGAGGCTGCTACACACAGAAGGTTTGCATAACATGCATTAAAATAAAAAAATCTTCTGCCTCTACAACTCTTTTAAGGTTTATGCTTAGGGGATAATATAATGGAAAATGTTATACTTACCTGACGGTAATTTTCCTTTCCTGATGCAAGCATGACAGCATATATGTATGGGTAGGCTCTGCCCCCTGCCCCTTTTCCAGGACCGGTTACACTATAAAAGCTGGTCTCCTCCCCCTTGGCCTCATTCTCATCAACTTTCCTCGCTGTGAAGCCTTTAGGGAGGGACCTATATGCTGTCATGCTTGCATCAGGAAAGGGAAATTACTGTGAGTATGCTTGCTCCACAGGCCCGGTGGACTTTGACGGTGTAACGGTATGACTCTTTCTGGAGCTATCCCTAGTCACCCTGCAGATGTCATCAGAAACGCAGGGGCCACATACCATTCCATCTCACAGTCCAAAAGGGAAGTGACTCTTTCATATTGCGTTGGCCGGAACAACTTGTAGACCTCTTCACTTTTTTGGATTTACCAGTGGTCCCAATCCCAGACTGGCTGGACTTCCAGAACACTTTGGGTAGTTCCCGGGCTGCATCTCCAAGGCTTCAAAGATCCAGGAGACGTCGACAAAGATCCAGACCGCGGGCAGCACCTGAAGCCCGCCCGACCTCCCCGGAGACCTAATCGGGACCTTATTGCATGGCTACCTCCTATGCCCGTGGCGAGGTAAAGGTTTCCTATATAATGGTTACTGTGCGTTTGGACGCTTTCCAGGTGCACGGGATTCCCGTGACACCGGGGTATCCGGGAAATAAGGGTGTCATATACAATGATGACTTATTTACTGCCAACTGGTCGTTGGCCGTATTTTTGGTCTGGTAGTTTTGGACCCTGAACACCCTTTCCATGTTGGATATTATATTTGCTCCGCCTGATGTACTGCTATAGGAGTGCTCAGCGGCCGGATGCAGGTTGATCTGCAGCCGCTTCCCGCCACTATAATGATGGGGGGGGGTACCCACTGTCTCCTTTTTCCCTTTCCCTTTTTTTTTTCTGGGAAGTAGCTGCATGCTCTGGAAGGTTGCAGAGAACACGCTGCTCGTTGCCAAGTTACTACATGCTATATAGGGGCAAATATGTACGTTGGTTCACGACTGGGTGTATCCCAGGGTGAAATTAATGTAGACACCCCAGATGCATACAGGAAGGCTAAGATACCAGATAGTGCCAATCCCAGCCACTGGTAAGGGGGCTGCCTGCTTCTCCTTACTCTCTCTGTTCTATGTTGAGGTTTTAGATTAATCTTTTCATGTAGGACCTCCCATGTCAGCACGTCTCCCACTGCTTTGCAGAGTTCATCTTCCACTCCCCACACATAGGCTGCGCATAAAGGTGCTGGGCTCTTTATAACCGAGTTTAGAAATTTATCACGCTCTCTTTGTCTCTCTACCCCTCAGATAGCAGTGCTTGGGTGTAAGACTCTTTACTATCTGTCTCTTTTTTTTCGTCTTCCTCTTGCACCACTCTAGTCACGCCTCAGGGTACACGCTTGTCGGATGGCTTTGGCGGCATACCCCCATACCCATCGTGTGGAGCATGGAGTCAAATTTACCTCTTTAAATGTTCATTTCTGGAGAAACACTCCAGATTACTCTCTGACCTTAAAAAGCTCCACACTCAGGTGGCGTTTTTGCAGGAAACACATTTTAAGCAGGCAGCGGTTCCGAAGTTGTATAAGCGTGACTTCTCGAATGCATACCACACCTTCTCGCCACTCTTGAAATCCAAGGGTGTAAGTATATTACTTTCAAAGTCGGTTCCTTGGACCTATATGGAGGAGAGTGCAGATCCCCTGGGCTGATGCTTGCTTCTTAAAAGGGAAAATAGGTTCTACCACAGTGACCCTGGCGAATGTGTATTTTCCAAACGCGGATCACCTCAACTTCCTACGCTCCTTGGTCCCCATACTGTTAGAATTCCGGGAGGTTATCTTTCTGTTGGGAGGGGATTTTAATTTTGCCCCGGAACCACTACTGGACGTGTCAAGAGGGGCATCTCATTTGGCCTTCTCTTACCTTAAAAAACGTACGTCTGAGCTGCATAATCTGAACTTGAAAGACAAGCAGGTGCGCCTCTAAGTGTAAACCATAAAAGCAGTCTTTTATTAAAAACAACAAGCAGTACTCACAAACAGTGATGTAGTAAGAGCATGGCAGTATCAGCTACTGCTGGCTATGTCCCGACATCTCTGGCTTGTCCAGGGGAGAAGGAAGGCTGTGGCAGGCTCCAGGCTGTATCAGGTGTACGTCAGTGGTTTCTGGCACCTCCTGGGCTTCAGTCTGGAGTAGCGCAATGTCACTACCGGTTCCGGCTGGTCAGCACGATGACGCAGTTCCGGCGACGCGTTCGAGGCCTTCTTCTGGCAAGGTGCTGCCCTAAGACGACTATGCAGCCTGTCCAGTTACCCCAGACTGTCATTATAGCAGTGCTGAGTATATTTCTATTTATGTACATATATATGGCTTGGAGTGTCAATGTACTTACAATAATACTCCTATAATTTGAACTTGGTTGACCCTTGGAGGCTCACACACCCTAAGGACCAAGATTACACTTTCTATTCCTCAGTGCATTGCACTTACTCCAGAATATTTTTTTTTATGCTTCTGCATAGGGATCTACCTTTAGTGACCTCCTCCCAAATTGATGTCATCTCCTTCTCCGATCACGCTCCGATACACATGACCCTGATTCTGGCAGATTCTTCCTCCAGCCCCCCGACCTGGAGACTCAACGAATCGTTACTACAAATCCCCGAAGTGCGACAGGAACTAGACAAAGTACTTGCCGATTACTTCTCAGAAAACAGACCCAACCATGGACCCAGCAACCATTTGGGAAGCACATAAATGCGTGGTGAGGGGCATACTGATTTGGATAGGGACTAAAAGGAAATGGGAAAGGTCTAGACAGATAAAATCGCTTTTTACTCAAGTGCGCTCCCTCGAGCTACTACACAAATGTTCGCTAGCAGAATCCCACCTTATGGCCCCTTTAAAGGCCAGGGCAGATCTGAATGACCTGCTGTACCAAAAGACTACACAACGCCTAGCTTTGGCTAGGCGTTCATTTTATGAATTCTCCAACAAACCGGGAACCATGTTGGCTAGAGCCTTACGTGGCCCTAGGAAGCACACTTTCATTCCATATATTACTACCAGAGTGGGGGCGAGGGTACATACCTCTAAGGACATGGCTAAAGAATTTAGGGATTTTTACTACAAGTTGTATAACTTGCACCCCGACCGGACACCTGAGACGATGATGGAATGAATAGCGACCTCTAGAGAAGACATCAAAATGTCTGGTATGCCCACATTGCCTGAGGGGATAGGAGACACCTTGGAATCCGAGATTACAGCTGATGAATTCAGGGTAGCTCTATCTCACACTAAACCCAGGAAGGCACCAGGCCCAGATGGTTTTGCACTGACTTACTACCATACTTTTTTGGCGACTTTGACCCTGCACTTTCTAACAGCATACAATGCTCTGATAGGGGAGGGTAACATGCCAGCCGACACACTACGAGAGTATATCTCACTCACTCATACACAAAGGAGGGGAGGGATCCGTCTAGGTGTGGGAATTACCACCTAATAGCTCTCCTTAATATAGACTTCAAGCTCTTTGCAAAAAATATTGGCGAATCGTCTCATGCCACATATCCTGAAATTGATAAATTTACACCAGGTGGGATTTGTCCCATCCAGGGAGGCAAGAGACAACACCAGAGGCGGATCTAGGTTTTGTGAGGCCTTAGGCAAAACCTAGACATGAGGCCCTACTCACACCCATAATGGGAAGAATAATTCAAGCTTTAAAGTGCTGGTGTCAGTACTCTCTATCTCGGTGCTGGTGTCAGTGTCAAATTAGGCGGTTGCGAGGCCCCTGTGAGTGTGAGGCCTTAGGCGACCGCCTAATTTGCCTAATTAGAGAGCCGCTTCTGGACAACACCACAAGGGTTTTTAACCTTATCCATGCGGCGCGATCCAAGGGAAACCCATTTATTCTATCTACAGACGCGGAAAAGGCCTTTGATAGAGTGGCTTGGCATTTTTTACAAGCCACCCTAGATCACATTGAACTGGGCCACAATATGCTGCGATGGATCCTTTCCCTCTATTCCACCCCCTCTGCGTCAGTACGGGTAAATGAGTGGGGCTCTGACTTTTTCAACATCTCAAATGGGACAAGGCAGGGCTGTCCCCTCTCAGCGCTTATCTTTACTTTGACGTTGGAGCCATTTCTATGTTCAGTCAGAGGCAACCCCAATATACAGGGTATACAAAAGCCCTCAGGACACCACAAACTCACGGCCTATTCAGATGATCTAATCATCTTCGTGTCCAAACCGCATGTAACCCTCCCTAACATTTTGGACGCTCTTCGTGAGTATGGGGAAGTGTCGAACTTCAAGATTAATTTTGACAAGTCCTCAGAGTTAAACATAACGGTACTGGACTTGCAATGTTTACGTCCCTTCTTTACGTTCCATTGGGCAGACAATTCTATTCGATATTTAGGCATCAACATTACCCCTGACTTGGCAAATCTATAGTCTTCAAATCTACTTCCAATGCTCCACAGACTGAAAACTGAACTAAAAAATTGGCACTCCCTGACACTGCATTGGTATTTGACAATGTAATTCCTTAAAAATTATGGCTCTCCCAAGGGTCCTGTACATTCTGCAGGCAGTGCCGGTCCGCGTCCCTCCGAGTTTCTTCAAACAGCTACGTGCAATTTTCAGGGACTTTGTGTGGTCCCATAAATCACCAAGAATAAAAATGCAGATACTATCCCTGCCAAAGAGAAAAGGGGGCATTGGGCTCCCCGGCCTCCTTAAATATTACAAAGCGGTACATCTTTTGAGGGTCATGGATTGGCACTGTAATGTAGAATCCAAGCAATGGGTGGTGATGGAGATGGAGGATGTGACCATCCCCCTTTTGACATCGCCATGGCATAAAATTTTCCATTTTCCTGACACAGCATGACAGCATATACGTATGGGATGTATCAAAGCACCAGACGATAAGGGTGGGTAATGCTGCCGTGTTTTTAATCATGGATTAGCTCTATCCCAGTGAAAGCCAATGTGTATTGTATTTAACACCCCTGGGTCTACATAACAATGGGCCCAAACCTTTTGAATGTAGACTAGGTCGCCTGTTATCCTTAAGTCTGGGGATATTCCCTTGAGTCCTGTTCGTATATATGCGCAATCCGTCAGTTAAAGCGCTCTCTGCACTCAAATCAATAGATTTGTACTAGTCATCTAACTGAGTTACCTTGCCCAGTAACCATGCCATTGACTAAATGGATAGTGAGCATCCTCTTCTGATGCTGTTAGGCCTGAAGAGCACCTCCTTTGTTCTCTGAGGAGGAGACCCTTTCATATATATTGCTCTCTTTTTTTAACATCGCATCCCAGTTTTAACCTCCCTGGCGGTATGATTATTTCAGATTTTTGGTGCTGAAAGCAGTACGATTATTTTGCATGAAAATTTGGCGTTTTATATTGTAGGCATGTAATTCTTAGCAATAACTCACTTAAATCTGTCCAAACGAAAGTCTAGTAGACATCCCGGGTATGAAAAAGTTTGAAAAATGAAATCATAAATTATAATATAATAAATAACTAAAAATAATTATCAAAAATAATAATATAATAGTAATAAAATTTATTCAATAATGTAATCAAACCAAAAACACAGAAATTTGCTCATTTGCAGAATTGTCGCTGTCGTCACTTTCAGTTTCTGATGATAAATTTCCCCAAAAATCTGTATCACTCAATTCTGCAAATGATTCTTATTTACTATCGGTGTTTTCTAGCTGATCAGAAACCACTTTTGACGCAAAGGGACACTTTTTGGTTGCTATGGACATTCTCATGTTTCCAGGCAGAAAGAATGACATTTATAATATAAAAGTGCATGCAGGGCACTGGACAAACCACTAGGGACAAAGGGGATGTGAAATGTTTTCATACAGTAATGTAATCTATAAGATTACAGTGTACTGTATGTGCTGTGTGTGTTTCACTTTTTGAAATTCCCGCCAGTCTCCGACCCTGTGCGATGTGACGCTCGCAGGGAACGGAGCGCGGCACACAGGAGTCATCTGGCGGCGGAAACAGCCCGCAGACACTGCGGGGGACATCGCTGGATCCAGGGGACAAGGTGAGTAGCGCTGCCTGGATCCAGCGATGCAATCCCGTGTGTGGCTCGGGGTTACCGTTCTTGGTACTGAAAATCCACCCCGAGCCACACTCGGGAACACCGCCCGGGGGGTTAATGCTTGCGACTATTCAGACCTTTGCTTTTGGACATGCTGGAAGATGATGTCTCAACCTAGCTGCCACCTTTACATAGCGCTGAAGAAGAGACTAGAGCTAGGCTCTCTAAAATGGTAGTAACAAGGTAGCTTACAGCTTGACGCTTGGATATCGGAGATCTTCCTTTGTGCATACAAGCCGTACGGAACACTGCCTTAGTGTTACTGCCCACATTGAGGAAGTCCTATCCAGAAGAATGAGACAACATGTTCTTCACTATATGGAAGGCCCCAGGGAAAGAACTGCACAAACGTTTTTTTTTGGTCGAACTTGGTCTACCACAACTTGCGTCAGTGTAGACCGACTGCGCCTCCGCCTCTTATTCCCCCTCTAGGTCTACTAATATCCAGGTCAATATTTACAGTAGGGGACAGAGGATTAAATCCTTCAACTCTGGAAGGTTTCTTATGATCTAGGAGTATCTTGTAATCGGCAATTCCCATAAGACATTAATCTTCCCTCTCGATATCGCTGGCTCTCCACCTGGCCAGTCACCAGTCTGACTTAGTGGATGTATGTGTCATCTGTGGGATGAACCGTAAGGGTTAACTGATCACTCCTGACTACTAGAGCGCTGGCATACAGTCTTGCCACCCTCCTGGCTGAACTGCCTTAATGGCCACTGCATTCTTACGTTTGGATTAGACATCTTAGAGCAGTGGTTCTCAACTCCTGTGCTCGGGACCCACTAACAGGCCAGGTTTGCAGGATAACTGAAACACATCATAGGTGATATTATTTGCTGCTCAGTGATTGCAGTATTCTAGTCTGCATCTCCTCAAGGGAATACTTAAAATCTGGCCTGTTGGTGGGTCCTGAAGACAGGAGTTGAGAAACACTGTCCTAGAGAGTTCCTTACTGACCAAACTTTGTTTTGATCCCATCGGAGATCCGCACTGCCAGGCTATCGAGATGAGCTCAACAGCAGCCCACAAAACACTACTTAATAGTAGTATAAACCTTCTTCCTTCCACATCTATTTGTTGTTCCAGTGCAACTGCAAAGGATACCATCTGTTCTGCTGGCAGAACTTCACCCTTGCCTCATCTGATGAGGACTGCTTGACCCGTGCCTTTAAGGCAGAGGTATCCTTTAAACAACCTTTTTTTAAAATGTTTAACTCTTTATTGCATTATAGCAATCATAATTTTACATACATTTCAAACACATTACTTCATGTATACATTTTTAACATCTAATTTATTAATTAGTTCAATACTTTCCCCTCGTCACATTTATTCATGTTCCTGCTTGATCCAAAGTATCTAGGGATTTACACCACCCCTCCCATATTTTACAGAACTTTACAGGCATCCCCCTTTGTTCATACATTATTTTTTCACGATGCACCTAAGCCACTGATCAATCGTTGGGGTAGCAGTTTTCATCCATCTCAGTGATATTTGTTTACGTGCTAAGAATAAACTTTCCTGTATCATGATCCTCTCATTTTCAAATAACCCAAATATGCATGTCTCTATCTCACAGGGCACCTCCCGTCCCACAACATGTGTTAGTATGACTGTTACTTGTTACCAATATTCCATCATTTTGGGACATGTCCACATACAATGTACAAAATCTGCTTCCGAGTGTTGACACCGTCTACAATCGGATGAGGACATTCTCCCCATTCTATACCGTTTCTGAGGAGTTAAATAAGCTTGATGCATTATGTACAACTGTATTAATTTATTATTAGCGGCAGGGGATACTCTCAACTGTGAAGAACAGATCCACACCATTTCTCCTCTGTTATATTGATTACCTCCTGCCACTTTTCTTTTATTTTTAACGGAATCCCGCTTAATTTTGTCCTCAGTAACTGTAAATATAATACAGACGTTAAACCTTTGGGTCCCTGTGACCTCAATATGCCTATCATCGGGTATTTAGATATTTTAAGATCTCTAATGCCAAACTGTTTTAAAAGTACATGCCTTAACTGCAAGTATTTGTAGAAGTATTTATGCGCTATTCCATAATGTTGATTTATAGATTCAAATGTTAGCATTCTATTTTGAGAATAAATTTGTTTCAGTATAACTATGCCTCGTCTCTTCCAGAATTCACTATCTTCAAAGCTTTTAAGATGTCTGAAATTGGGGTTATTCCGGTGTTTTAGAAGGAATATCACTAAATCCCATCAACTTCTTTACCTCTTCCCATATTTTCCATGCCTGTTTTACTATAGGTATATTTATTCTAGGTAGATCAAGTGTTCTAGCCTCCAACACTGCCAATAAATCCTCCACCTGCAATATCTTCAAAAGGTGTCTTTCTACTCCACTTCTTTGTTCCTGAGTTACCTAGGCCCTTAAATGTTTCATTTGTCCTGCTATATAGTACAAGTGTATATCTGGGAGTGCTGTACCTGCCTCCTTTTTCGGTCTTTGTAATGTTGTCAATTTTAACTTACACCTTCCCCTAGCCCATATAAACTTTGTAAAATAAGAATGGATTTTCCGAAATATATATTTTGGAACAATTACTGGGGAGTGTGAGAATATATAAATGCATTTTGGCAGGATTACCATCTTTATTAACCCTACTCTCCCTGCCACCGATATAGGCATCCTATCCCAAACTGTCAACTTTCCCTTTATATATTTAATCAAGGGGTCTACATCAGTAGATATAAAATCTTTAGTTTGGAGACCAATATTTATCCCCAAATATTTAAATGAGTCCACTATTTTCAACGGTGTCCCATTCAGAATCTCTTTCTTATCCTGATTTAAGGGCCTCAATACGGAGTACCTCCCAAACTTGTCTATTATCTTCATTGCTTCTTTTAATGAGTTGTCTGTATCTTCCATATACAAAATTATATCATCCGCATATAATCCAATGTGCTTTATTTCTCCCCCTACTTCCATGCCCCTATACTTTTTAGACTATCTGAATTTACTGGCCAAAATTTCCATTACTATCAAAAATAGCTGTGGGGACAGCGGGCACCCCTGTCTGGTTCCTTGATACAGACCAATCTGGGGGGATAGTGATCCATTCACCAAGAGGCTTGATACCGGGGACCTATACAATATCCTAACCCATCTCCTAAAACCATCTCCAAATCCAAATTTCTTTAACAAGCTTTGCAAAAAGGGCCATTCTACTGAGTTGAAAGCTCTGGCCGTATCTAAGGATGCCAGAGCACTCGACCCAGCAGCATATTCTTTCAATTGAACCATCAACTGTGTTCTCCTAATATTTGTTGAAGTTGATTTCCCCGGCATAAAGCCCGCTTGGTCATCCTGTATGATAGAATGGATCTCCGTATTCAATCTCCTCGCTAAGACTTTTGTTAGGATTTTATAATCACTATTAAGTAGTGAGATTGGTCTGTATGAGGAACACCTTGTACTATCCTTATCTGGCTTTGGAATCAACACTATATAATGTCTATGTACTTTTTATATACTTCCAAGGGTATACCCGGTGACTTACCAACTGCTAATGACATAATTGCTCCTCTAACCTCAGTCTCCGTTATCTCTCCATCCATCATCTCTGCTTGTTCTCTCGTTATTACCAGGGTTTCTATTTCTCCTATATACTCTTCTATCTCCCTTTCTGTTCCTTCAAGCATTGAAGTGTACATTGCCACATAATACTCATAGAAGCATGTCCTTATCCCTTCAATGTCCCTTACCAACTCTTCCTTCCCATCTCTGATTTTAGTAATTGCTGTAGATTCTACTTGTTTAGCCAGAAAGGACAACAATGCCCCCGGTTGATTCCCCTGTTCAAAATACTTTTGGTAAAATTGTTTTCTCTTTGCATTAGCTGTTGCCTGTATTTTGTGCTGAAGCTGTGTCAACTCCCATTCTTGCAGTTTCTCCCTTGTAGGGTTCATTATATATTCTCTTTCTACCTGGGCACATCTCTCTACTTATTTATTTATTTATTTCAGGTACTTATATAGCGCTGTCAATTTACGCAGCCAGGGGCGTAACGATAGGGGTTGCAGGGGTTGCAATTGCAACCGGGCCCCATGGTCCAGGGGGCCCATCTGCCTCCCTTGTACACCTGAATAGGAGGGATGGCGGGTGTGGTATTTAGAGGACCCAATCTCCTCCATTTTCCTCCATCCAGTTTACTTGTCTTCTGCTGTTCCCAGGGTCCCTGTGTGCTTCCTTGGTCCCCCCACAGAGCTGCTGTCTTCCTCCCTCCTCTGTCCTGCCAGATGCTGTAGAGCAGGGGTAATAAAGGGACCCGCGATAGGAGTAAAGGGCCCCAGTATCAGTAGGAAGAGGGAAGGGCCCTGACCAGGGGTCAGGGGGCCCTTCATAGTTTCTTGCACCGGGGCCCTGAAGGTTCTAGTTACGCCTCTGTACGCAGCGCTTTACATATACATTGTACATTCACATCAGTCCCTACCCCCAGTTGGTCAGGAATACGATCATTAAAGTTTATTTGGGACAACCAATAAGTCTTTGTCCTCCCATTGGGGCGCCTACCTCCTGTCCCCACTGCAATCCTGGCCAGCAAAGGGGAATGGTCAGAAATACCACGTGCCAAGTATTCTATTGATTGAAATAATAATTGCACTTTGTCATTACCAAGCATGAGATCTATCCGCAATAAATACCCTCTACTCATTGCTGCCCATGAATAGACCTTGGCGTTTGTATTTCTGACCCTCCAACTATCTACCAGCCCCATTTCTTCAATAAGTTTCTTGAATGTACCCATTCTCACTATTCGAGACTGGTCAGACACCCCATGTCTATCCAATTTTTGATCTAGCCACATGTTAAAGTCTCCCATGCATAAGCTTCAGGGTACTGAGCCATGCACTTCTCCCTCAGTATCTGCATATTAACAGGGGTGGATTATATATACAGAGTATAACAAATGGCAAGGAATACATTCTAGCATATACAAACACATATCTTCCCTCTGAGTCCCTTTTTACCCTCACCACCTCCCACTGTACTGATCTATGTATTAACAGGGAATCCCCTCTAGAATACACCGTGTGAAACGCATGTGTCTCCCACTGTACCCATCTCTTTTGGAGGCGCCCTATATGTTCCTTAATTAAATAAGTTTCTTGTAAGCAGGGCCGCTGATAGGGCAGTACAACCAGCCCTGGTGTACTGGGCCCGGGCCCTATCAGCTCTTCAGGGGGGCCCGGACAGCTTTATAGTGCATTTCTTAAAAAGAGAAAAAATAAATAAATAGGGCTCAATGACTTACACCTCCCGCTCCTACTTGCTTAGGATGTGCAGAAAAATATATTTCCGGAGCACCACTAGGGGCTCACAAGGTGGGAGCTGAGGAGGGACTATTTTTTCATTTTCGGGCAGCGGTGTACAATCCTGTGCTCTGTTGCATCCCCCCTGTGTTCCGGCCGCCGCTCTCCTTCTCCTGGGCTTGGCGGAGTGATCTGTACTCTGCTTTACCCGCTCCAGCTGTCTCAGGGAATGAATGTGAAACAGCTTACAGAAAAAGGAGCGGTAAAGCCAATCCTGGCGGCGGCATCAGGTAGCGCGGCAGGCATGGGGCAGCACATTGAGGTGAGGTGTTAAAACACCTGTTGTAATTTTAAGAGAATCGTCCACATCGCCTTATAATTCTCAGCATTAGGATAATCATTAACATAGCATAGGAGGTGCTGCATGTCTCTGTAATAGTGTGTTACATAGCTGGGGTGTGCTGACTTTGTTACTTTATGACAGTACTGTGTGTTACAGATTGTACTACAGTACAGCCATAGCAAAGTCAGCACACCCCAGCTATGTAACACATTATGACAGAGACATGCAGCACCTCCTATGCTATGTGAATGATTATCCTAATGCTATATAGCCTCATGCACGCAGGATATTTTAAAACCCCAGGTGTTGACTCCAGCATACCCTTTGGGCGTTTTTTCTACTTGAGCCTGGAGTTACTTGGATCCTCCCATCTGTGGTCGGTGACACATGGTCGTAGGAACACATACGGATGATACGGAGACCTGGTCGGTGACGTTGACCCCAGCATACCTTTTGGGCGTTACTTCTACCTAAGTCTGGTAAGCGCATACCCTCTCGGATTTGGGTGGATGTATGTTTTAATCACACTCTTTTGTCACTGGGATCAGCCACAGAGAGATTAATTTATCCTTCATATCTTCATACTTGAATTTGGACATTTTTTAGTAGTGATATGTAATTGGCGCTGCTACATTTTTGAATTCTATTTTAAACCCCCCCTCCTCTTGGCAGCAGCCTTTTGCCAGAAAAAACGCCTGACGCTTGTAAAAGTGTCCAACGCTTTTACAAGCGTTTAGGCTCATTTACAGGAGTCAAGCACTTGGACGTTCATTTGATTGGCCAGAATAATAAGTTATTCTGGTCACTGAAATGAATTATCGCTCAAGCGCTAAACATGCCTAGCATTAACATCCATTTAGGAGCATTTACATGCGTCAAGTATTTATTTTTATTTTTTTTGGTCAAAACACTGCTGCTCCTGGATGCCCTGTTTTTTTTCTCCTGCTTGTAAACGCCCCTGCCACTAAAAGGTTCTGAAATTCTGTGTGTGCATAGACATAGATAACATGGAGGGGTGTTTGGAAGCAGTAAAAAAAAAAAACATGTGGATGAGGCCTAAAGATTAGAAGGCACTGTGAGATGCTATGGTACACTTGTGTTTGGGGGGCAGTAAAACCGCACAGCTGAGCTGCATTTCTACAGCCCCCAACCACTCCCCTTTAACCACAGGGTTTTATATCAGAGCTGAGGCCATGCTGCGAGCGTGTCTTTTTAATCACATACACACATTTGTGGCTGGGGTCAGCAGCCAGGAGTGTGTGTATACTTGGAAAAGCAACTCAGGTTTAATGTGGAAGTGATACCAGCAGTTCTGAAGTTCACTTCTACAACTGTTGCATCATATCTCCCCCCTCGACTTTTGAGGCAAGGGAGGGGCCAGGGGTGGGGTTGAGGGCGGGGTCAAATGGGGCCCCATCAGGTAGGCTGTACGGGGCCCCATGATTTCTAACAGCGGCCCTGCTTGTAAGCATATAATTTTGGCCTGTACTTTATTTACCAGTGTGAATACTTGTGCACGTTTAACTGCTGTTCCTAATCCCCTAACGCTCCATGATAAAATATTACATTGTTCACCCATCTCCAATACCTTGGGGTGTATTTACTTCGACATAGCATTGAACCTTATTGCTTTCCCTCTTCTTCCTCCCCCTTGAACCATTGCTTTTTCCTATACATTCTGTCTCTATTCCTCCCCTTAGTGACTTGGATTCTGTATTGAAACTACCCCTACAACCCTTGCAATAAAAAGTGTTACCCTGAAAAAAATGAGGCATTCCCAGTGTGTCTACTATTTCCCCCACCACACACTGCAATACGCTGAGCTCCCGCGTGCCCATTTCCCCCTCCCGTACCCCACCTGCCCAATATCTTATTGGAGAAAGCCCTCAAGAAAAGAAAGAAAAAAAAATGGGGGGGGTCTTCCTTCTCTTCCTCCATCTTCTTTGAGAAAATCCCCCCTACCTCTCCCCCCCCCCATTCCACAAATTTATTACTCACAGTATTTTAACCTGCCGTTCTGATCATTCAGTATTAATAAGAGGGTCTATAAGAATATACTATCGTATTTGTTTTTTTCTTAATCTTCTCTTTATTTCATTGAAGGATGCCCGTTGTTTCTGAAGTTCCAATGAAAAGTCTGGGAATATAGACACTTTAGCATTTTCATACTCAATCAGTCCCTTTTGCCTTGCTTTATGGAGGACCAAGTCTCTATCCTTACAGTCCAGTAATTTCACCAACAAAGGTCTAGGTGGCATACCTGGTTTTGGGGTAATTGCTGGTACCTGTGTGCTCGCTCAACCGCAAATGCAGCCGAGAAGGCCGCACCAGGGAATGTTGTTTTAAGCCATTTTTCCACTTATCCCCCAGGGTCTTGTCCCTCCACCCTTTCTGGTAGTCCAACAATTCTGATATTGCACCATCTCATACGGTTTTCCAAATCATCCGCTTTTTGCTGAAGCGCCACTGATTGCTTTCATAGGCTACAATTTTGTCAAACACTGGGGCTACTGCATCCTCCAACCTAGAAATCCTGTTTTAAGCCTCGCTCACACGCTCCCTCACAGCCTGCATGTCTTGCCTTAAGAGTCCAATGTCTACTCTTATCTCCTCAGTCTTTTCAGTTACTGTCACATTTAGCGTTTGTATAGCACTTAGGAGTTGAGTATTTACCTGTTCCAGGGTCATCTTTACTGGTTTCTCCATCTGTTTGTCCGTTATCTTCTCAACCTTTGCAGATCTCTCAGGCTGTGTGTTGTTACTATTATTACTATTAATCCTTTGGACCCCCTGTGTCAATGACCCAGCACTGCGTGTAAAGGTGGGCTGCAGACTCCTTCCAGCTTATTTTCTCTGGCATATACCTTTAATCTCTCTTTTGGTGTCAATCCTCTGGTCTCAATGTTGATTAATACAGCAAAGTCTGTGGCCGCAGGTGTCACAGACTTACTGTTCAGCTTCTGTTTTGTACCCCCTCCACTCTCCCGACTCATACTTTATTAGCCGCACGGCTCTGAATCCCACAGTTCCAGGGCTCCTCCACACTCCAGTCTCTCCCGCTACTCATCAATCGCTTGACCACCCCTCTCCACTTCTCTCCTCTCCCCCTCCCGGCCTCCACCATGTTGATCACCAGGCTCAGGGCTCGGCACCACACTCCCACCAAACCGAGCCTCCGAGCCTTGAGAGGCAACCCGAGAGATGAATGGTGAGTGGGGAGGATAATGATGGGAGTCCAGCCGGAAAGTGCCTGATAAGTAATGAGGGTAGTGAGGTGGTAATACAGGCTAGCTGTGAGGTAAGTTACCCATACGAAGCGGATCCAAAAAGCTCCCCATGAGTGCAGCCGGGCAATCTCACACCACACTCCCGCCAAACCAGTCCTCCAAACCCCAAGCCGCAAGTCGCAGGGCAAGCCGAGGGGTGAACAATCCACACCAGCAAGTCCAGGAGCTCCCCACGAGCATAAACGGGTGTTGACCGGGTGTCAGCCGGGCAGACAAGCACAGGAGGCGGTATCTCTCATGATCTTGCCGGGTCCTACATGCGGAGCTCGAAACTCCCGCTACTCACGCCCAACCATGATGGCGGAAGTCACGCCCCTTCGAGAAAATCTTTATAGACCTTTTCCTCCCTCCTTTAAACAAACTTTAGTTGTTTGATTGGCTTTGTAACTGAGGCTTAGCAAACAGCGATCCACACAGTCCTTTTGGACATAGTCAAAGCATCCATTTTCTGAGGCTGGCATATCTGGCTAGTCTGATACAGATTCCTTAGCCAACTGCTTCTGAAGTAGAGGTCGCCTTCAAATAACCCAGCTGTTTGATTTGGCTTAATATGGACCATTAGAGTCTCTAGATCTTCACCGTCTCTGCCCCGCTATTTGCTGCTGCCTCCGGCCTGCGATTTGGTATCGCATCTTGACAGACACACAGCCACCACAAGTCCAATATCGCTGACAATGATTGTTGTAGTGAGCTCTCCATAGTTTGCCTCTTCTGGCAGTTAACTCCCTAGTGCCTCCTTCAGGGCTAAAGAGGGCATGTCCCTGTGAAGGATCAGGTTGTGCCTTCCTTTATTGGAAAGTGATGCTGGTGCTCTTTGTAATCCCTTAAGATGTACTTACCTGCCCTCACCTTTAGTGGACATGGCTGGTCTCTATGCAAATTGATTGTTCCTGGCTCACACACGAGCTGAAGGACTGGAGATATAATATCTGGAAGTATTGCTAAACTTTAGCAGTAAACCACTACAATTCCCTAAATCACACCTGCAGTGTATCCTACAACACCTGGCATTCCCAGGGCGGTCTCCTATCCCGATACTAACCAGGCACAACCCTGCTTGGCCTCATAGATCAGCTGCGATCGGGTGTATTCAGGGTGATGTGGCCATAGGCCCCAAGTAGCCCCCCAGACCACATTTTCATGTGCAGCCCATTGCAGGGTCAGATCACCATTCACCACTGTGGACGTTGCCGTCCGCCATCGAGATCAAACGCATAGCAGTTATCAGTGTTGTAGCATCAATAAAATCACATGCAACGCAGTAAGAGTTAACAGAACTATGACGATTAGCACTAGTAGGTTAACGTACCTTAATTCCCTGCAAAAGGTTATACTTACAACCAAGCATTAGATCATAGTACACATTAACCACTTCAATACTATGCAGTTAGAACACTTTACTACCAGACCAATTTTCAGTTTTCAGTGCTGTTGCGCTTTGAATTACAATTGCGTGGTCGTGTGACGTTGTACCAAAACAGATTTTTTATCATTTTGTTCCCACAAATAGAGCTTTCTTTTGGTGGTATTTGATCACCCCTGCATTTTTTATTTTTTGCGCTACAAATAAAAAAAGACTGAGAATTTTGAAAAAAAAAAAAAATTCTCTATTTTTGTCACAAAACTTTGTAATTAAGTAAATTTTCTCCATCACTGGTGGGCAGTGATGAGGCTACACTGACGGGCACTGATGTGGCAGTACTGATTGGCACTGATGAGGCAGCACTGATAAGGTGGCACTGATAATGAGGCACTTATATGCAGCAATGATGAGCACTGTTAGGCGGCACTGATAAGCAGCACTGACGGGTACTGATAGGTGGCACTGATATACAGCACTGACGGGCACTGATATGCAGCACTGATGGACACTGCTAAGTGGCACTGATGGACACTCATAGACCGCACTGATTGGCACTCATAGGCGGCACTGGGCACTGATAGGTGGCACTGATGGGCACTGATAGGTGGGCACTGGTAGGTGGCAGTGGTGGGCACTGATATGTGGCACTGGTATGCATTGATAGGGGCACTGGTAAGCACTGATAGGGGCACTGGTGGGCATATATACTGATAGGGGCTCATTCCCTGGTGGTCTAGGGTGGCATCTGAAGGTGGCACTGAGTGCCATCCACATTGGGCACTATGTCTCTTACCTGGTGGTCTAGGGGGGTCTCCCTGGTGGTCCAGATCGGCTCCCTGGGGGTCTTTGGTCGGCTCCCTGGTGGTCCTGGGTGGGCATATCCCTGGTGGTCCCTGGGCAGGCTCCCTGGTGGTCTAGGGTGGCGATCCGAGGGAGGGCTGTGCTGATAAATCATCAGCACAAACCCTCCCTGTCAGGAGAGCAGCTGATCGGCTCTCCACTCCTCAGGTAAATGGCTTTCCTGTGTTACGCCAGCCGTGACCAGCCGTGATTGGTCACGGCTGATCACATGGTAAAGTGCTTCGGATGGAAGCACTTTACCGAGATCGGTATTGCGGGGGGTCAGACTGACCTCCCACACCACCGATCGCTGCGATGCGCGCCCCCCCGGGCGCGCGCGGCGGCTTGTTATCCTGATGATGTCATATGACGTCCAGTCAGGATAACTAAGCCACTTCCCGGCCGTCATTTTGCGTACGGCGGTCGGGAAGTGGTTAATGAAGCTTGCAGAGCTAGGCTTTGCTTTAGTTTCTAGGAAAGATTCAGCTCAGTTATCACAGCAACACCTGCTATCAGCTCAATCATTAGCAGTCCTGTGGACACAAACCACAGCCTTAGCAATAGACTGACATACAATGGAGAACCCAGCCATCTCTCAGTGTGATCTCTGCTTAGTGGTGTAGATTAATCGCATATAGCTGCTGAAAATCCTAGCCACATACCAGTAGCTGCATACTATAGATTTGTGCACCATGTGGTGCCTTACCAGCTCCATTTCTTATGGCCAACAGGAAGTCCGCTGAATGTCCATCCATGGAGACTTTGATGAAGGAGCCATTCCTAGAGATCAGCCGTCTGCACTCCCCAATCCTGGACTATAGGGGGTGCGGCCTCCCCCATAAGGAAGATCGTTCAACCTGTACAGTGGGGAGCGTCGCCACAGGAAAGAGGCTGAACCTGCATGGATGCCCGGATGAATCGGGCCAGGTGAGGGAAAAAAATGTCTGCTCCTTAGCAGTAGTATAACCAGCTGAGCAGTGAAGAAAAAAAAGAGAATGAGGCCAAGGGGGAAGAGACCTGCTTTTATAGTGTAATTGGTCCTGGAAAAGGGGTAGAGGGCAGAGTCTACCCATACATATATGCTGCCATGCTGTGTCAGGAAAGGGTTATAGTGAGCAGTCTGTTTTAGGACAAAGAAGAGTTAATTTTGTAGTTTAAAAGCAAAGCATGATCATTTTTTTTTTAAAGCATGATAATTTAAAATTTTTTTTTTTTGTATCTTTTTTACTTCTTTTTTTGGATTTGAATTTTCTTGGAACTCGAAATCCTTGTGTCCAAACTACCATGACAGTTTTACTGAGCCTAAAACTAATATACAGGCAGCTAAAAGATACATTTAAAATATAATTAAAATACAAAGTCCCTTTCACTGCCCTATGATCTCTCTCCAGGATTATCCTTTGAAGATTACCATCCCTGGCACAAATGTGAAAATGACTTTGCAGAAGACTACCCAGATAAGCAGCAGCTTATGGCATTGCTGTCTTTTTATTGTGACTCTGGCCCTTCTGGCCTGTCTGCAGCCAGCTTACATACAACCTTGGAAGAAGTAGATTCAGTTACTTTTTAGTTCATCTGCTTCCCATTCTTTTACAAGCTTTGTAATATGCTTATTTCAACTTGTTCTTCACTATAGTTCACACATCCCACAACTACAAAGGATTTGGATACTGCTTGGTGAAATTTCAGAGATACCCAGATTTCAGTTTCAAAAATAGAAGCTTGCTGCGGCTGTCAAATACAGATATCGTCCAGTGGCACATATTAAAAAATCTATATTTAATACAAAAACAAAAATAAGAAAACAAGCACTAGTTAACTTTGACATGTGTTAGCAAAACTTTACATATCAGCGCAACTACTTAGTGACCAGGTAGATTACACCTTTTTTCAGGACAAATTGGGCTTTCATTTGGGGGTAAATGGTAATGGACCTCACCCGATTTTAGTACCACTGTACTAAATTTGTAAAAAATATATATATTTTTTAATATTTCAGTATATACCTTCCTATTACCACAACCTATCACCAAAGAAAAACCCAAAGAAATTCCCCTGCTTCTGACAATTGCACCAATGGCACATGTGTATGTTATTTGTTTAATTGCATCTTGCTTTTTTATCCTACCTGAAACACGCAGACACTGATACTAATTGTTTATACTCGAGTATAAGCCGACCCGAATATAAGCCGAGGCACCTAATTTTACCACAAAAAACTGGGAAAAGTTATTGACTCGAGTATAAGCCTAGGGTGGGAAATGCAGCAGCCAGAACACAGGGACAGGGGGCCATTACACAGGTATTGTAGCCAGAACACAGGTATTGTAGCCATTACACAGGGACTCAGCCATTACACAGGTATTGTAGCCAGAACACAGGTATTGTAGCTAGTGTTGAGCGAACCCGGACTGTAACGTTCGGGTCCGTACCGAACTTTTGGGTGTCCGGCACCCGGACCCGAACCCGGACTTTTAAAAAAAAGTCCGGGTTCGGG
>BLSH010359464.1:1094725-1122970 GCA_018402905.1 Glandirana rugosa
AATCTACGACTAACCTATGGTACGTGTAGACGTGGTCTAAAACGTGAGAGGTCGAAATCATTTAGTTGGGGTTTCTGACAACAAAACTAGTGTCAACAAAATAATTTCTATAAAACAACATACAAAATAAGTGAAAACATGAATAAGGCTCTATATCATGGTTCTCACATTTATATCTCGCGACGGACAGACTTAATTCTTAACTTCTTTCGAAATTGTTATTATATTGACATCAGATGATGGAAAAAGAGACTGACTTATAATCATTTCGGACCGTGTCATGACCAATTCATGTTTAACAATCTACTTCGTTTACTTCTTATTTCGTCGTGACATTTTCTCAAACCCAAACAGTGGTTATTGGAAAAGTTAGTTTTTCCTTGGCTACACATTTTTAAGATAAACTTTACTATTAATAACGTTCTTAACGGCTCCGACCTTTAGGGTCTCATTGGGTAAGGTTCAACCCGTCACGTCGTACTTCTTGGATCCTCTGATCGTCTTAGATAATCGACATTGGTGACAAACCCAAACTCTTTTACAGTGCTGCTTTATTCTTCATTTGCTTCATCTAACAATTTGTACTTAACCAGTACTGTGCCAGGCTTTACTAATATTCAGTCAGAGAAAAAGGTAGTAGACTACAGTTATATTATTGTTAAAGCTTTCTTCAATTCTTAATTCAGACAGGCAGCGCTCTATATTTACACTCTTGGTACTATATCTCGGAATAAGTACAAAAGTGAATAAAACATACAACAAAATATCTTTAATAAAACAACTGTGATCAAAACAACAGTCTTTGGGGTTGATTTACTAAAGCTGGAGAGTGCAAAATCTGGTGCAGATGTGCATGGTATCCAATCAGCATCTAACTTCAGCTTGTTCAATTAAGCCTTGACAAAGAAACCTGGAAGCTGATTGGTTTCTGTGTAGAACTGTACCAGATTCTGTACTCTCCAGCTTTAGTAAATCAACCCCTTTGTGTCTTCTTTCAAAGAATTGTGCAAACAGAACATATAATAATCCACTTAAATAATTGCTCTGATAAAGTGCTCAAAATATAATGCATTTATATATATATATATATATATATATATATATATATATATATATAAATGTGAAGTTTTTCTCTCCAAGGAAACAATTAGTAATCAACTCATACAACTCTTCCCATTTATGCATGTTCAAAAAAAAAAGAAAGTGCCACCAGTATTCACACCCTGTAGGCTGGAATAACTCACCAGAGATGCTGAACCTTTTGTGTAAAACAAAGGTCTATAAGCATTATTTTGGTAGACTAATGTACTTTCAGCATTCACTGATCCTCTTCTGCTCCACATCACCAGTAATAATGAGGGTATGCAGACGAAGCAATAAAAAACCTCATCACATAAAACCGTTTGTTTATTAAAAATCTCATTAAAAAAATACAAATGCATTCACATATTTAAAGCGTGTGTTAACCCAAAAAAAAATGCTGCTCCTGTCTCATTAATGTGCAATTAGCAGCATGGTGCTTTTGCTTTTTAAATTATCCCTCTGTATCCCCTAAAATATCTGTTTGATAATGCCAAGTCATGACTTCCCCCCTGAGTACTGACTCCCTCCCCTTGTATATTGCTTATCCTGAGATCCCCGTGGTCTATGCAGGCTATGTCACTCCCAGCTCTCCTATCTCCTGTGTGCCTGTCTTCAATTCCCCCTTCCCTCTTTCTCTCATAGCTTCTCCTCTCTGCTCTCATAATTAACTCTAAAAGCTCCTATCCCTCTGCATTAGAAGAAGACTTTCACCCGATGTCAGTGTTATATCAGAAATATTCTTATCTATATAGATAACACAGCATGGCTCTGTCTCTCCAGCTGACGTCAGCAGCAGTGCTCAGCCCCTCCCTCAGGAATTCTGAGCTGAGAGAGAAAAGCTGAAAAACGACAACTGATCCTAGTAAGAATGTGTGTTATCTATACTGAGAAGTATATATATGTTATAACACAGACACAGGGTAACTCCTTTTTATAATACAGAGCGGATGGGAACTGTTTATAAAGTGGCTTAACAAACACTTTAAAGTGCCTAAGTGTAAAGAACTCCCTCAATAGAGGTAGCGCTGCTGCTCTGATCTCCGATCTGCACTTATACTGGGATATAGTACCAAGAGTGTAGACGTGTATATAGAGCGTTGTCTGTCCAAATTCCCTCATTTATGATGGTATTTTTGATACCTATTTTCCTGGCGCATCATGGCAACATACAATAGGTTGTGTCTCCACCCACACAACCTAATAGGATTGGTTAACTATAAATCAAAGACAGACCCGGCTCGCAGCATTCTCCTTTTTGTCCTTACCTGTTCAGGACTGGAGTCACAAGGTATTGAAGGGAGCCAAGACATGTCACCATCTAAGAGCAGACATCCAAGCAATGTTAATCAAGGTCTCACCTCTCATTATCATTGCTCCCCGTCTACAAACATCACAGGTTACCAGCCCTAATAGTTGCTGCATTTGTGGTGGAAAGTCATTGCCTGACAAGCTAGCATGTCAAGTCTGTCTGGAGCAAGCAGCAGACAGCCCTGCAAGGACCTCTAGATGGAGTAAGCCCTCTAAAGGCCAGAACCGTCATCATTTAGGTGCAGACATCCAGGCAATGTTGATCAAGGTCATCATCTTGCCTCTCATTATTATTGCTCCCTGTTTACAAAAACGACAGGTTACCAGCCCTAATGGTTGCTGCGTTTTTGGTGGAAAGTCATTGCCTGACAAGCTTGTATGTCAAGTCGGCTTGGAGGAAGCAACAACTGACAAAGAAGGAGATGTCAGGAAAGTAGTGGCCTTGATTAAAGAATTGGCCAAGGAGTTGATACATGAAGCCTGTACACATCAGTCTGCAGCTAAATTGCCTAGCACTTCCAACCAGAGCCAGTAGGTGGTATCCAAATTGGAAAGCTTGTCAATGAAGGGGCCACAGGCTTTGATGTTTGCCCAATAGAGCCTTTTACAAGGACAGTTAAGGACGCAATTGCCTGGGGTGAATTGGAGGAAACTCTCCACAAGCTTAGAAAGTACTCATTTCCCTTCATTGAACGACTGGAGATGTTAATCCTGGAAGAATGGAAGGGGTTAGAGAAAAAGGTCTATATAAACAACAGGTTTTCAAAAGTATATCCCAGAAAAAAAGCAAAGGTCAACTTGCTGCTGTCTCCTTCGATGGTGGATGCATCATTAATGGAAAGACACATCACCTTTCAGTTACGTTCAAGGAGGTTCTAGTCCAAAAATCAGATCTAGATCTGAAGTGCTCTTACGAACTGTAGCATCTGCAGGTGCTTGCAGACCAGCAATAACCAGCCCATGTGCTGAGTGAGTCTAATGGGAGTGGTTTCATAATTATCAATCAGCCGCTGCACCTTTAGGGCTCTAATGAGGAAAGTGGCAGTGTCTGTATCCCATTAGATGTGATTTCCTATTGGGAGTATCTTACCAAAAATTACATTTTTGTTGCTGTGGATGCCAAAAATCTGACTTGTATCTTAGTGAAGACTTCTGGGAAAATCAATGAGCCAATCACACAAGCAGGAAATTAGGTTTCTGGGGGGTGTTTTGTACACATTCTGAGTACAAAACACCTCCAGATAACCATATTCATTGCATTTTACAGAAAATTACAGCCCTGCAGATTATAAAAGGCAAGTGGGATTACCTTTAACCACTTCAATACCAGGCACTTACCCCCATTCCCTCCCAGACCAATTTTCAGATTTCAGGGCGATCATGCTACTCTGTATCCAAACAACATTTTTATCATTTTGTTCCCACAAATAGAGCTTTCTTTTGGTGGTATTTGATCACCTCTGCGGTTTTTATTTTTTGCGCTACAAATAAAAAAACAAACAAAACTTTGGAAAAAAAAGTTTTGTTTTGTCACAAAACTTTGTAAATAAGTAAATTTTCTCCATCACTGATGGGCACTGATGAGGCTACACTGCAGGGCACTGATGAGGCAGTACTGATTGGTACTGATGAGGCAGCACTGACGGGCACTGATGAGACTGATAGGTGGCACTGATAAGCAGCACTGATGGGCACTGATGGGCTCTGATAGGTGGCACTGGTGGGCACTAGTGGGCACTGATAGGTGGCACTGGTGGGCGGCAATGACAGATTGCACAGTAAGGTTGTCATTCCCTGGTGGTCCTGGTGTCATCTGAAATGGGCACTGAGTGCCATCCATGTTGGGCATTGTGCCCCTTACCTGGTGGTCTAGGGTGGGCTCCCCGGTGGTCTAGGTTGGGCACCCTGGTGGTCAGAGTAGGCTCCCTGGTCAGCTCCCTTGTGGTCCTGGGTGGGCTCTCCCTGGTGGTCCCTGGGTGGGCTCCCTGGTAGTCCTGGGTGGCGATCCTAGGGGGACCGCACTGATAAACAATCAGCGCAGACCCCCCCTGTCAGGAGAGCCACCGATCGGCTCTCTACTCACATCTGCAGACAGACGCGAGTAGAGGAAAAGCCGATAAACGGCTCTTCCTGTTTACACTGTGATCAGCCGTGATTGGTCACTACTGATCATGTGGTAAAGAGCTTCCGGAAGCTCTTTACCGAGATCAGTAATGCGGTGGGTCAGGCTGACACACCCCATCACTGATCGCCGCATTGCCCGCCACCGCGATGCGTGCCCCCCGCGGGCGCGCAATCGAGGGTTATCCGGCCCGGCCATCATTTTGCTATAGGCCGGGCGAGAAGTGGTTAAAGAAGCCGTTTTGGAGGAAATGAAGAGAGACAAGGTTGTAACAGCTATGTAAGAGCTGAAATTGGTGGGAGACTCTGTGGCGGAGGTGCCAGTAGACATGAATTGATGTTTTTCAAGAGCAATGTTGCCTGTGGTCACTGCAAGGAGGACAATATGGCTGAAGCCATGGTCGGCGGATCCTGCCTTAAAAATAAAACTGGTGAAAGATACCAGACGATGGATCCAATCTATTTGGGAGTAGACAGGATACAGCCATCTCAAGGGTGATCACTGGCAGGCCAGGGCAGATATCATCTGACAAAAAAAATGAAAAATCAGAAAGGTCCAGCATACAGGCGGCAACTCTCAGGTAGATACGAGGAGGCAAAATCCTACGGACTGAGAAAAGATTACTAAAGGAACTGAAGAAGTACTCAATCTTCATTGTTGAAGCCTTAAAAATCTAAGGCACCTGTCTTGGGAGAACAGCAGAAGTCCATTTACTGGTGATCTCTTCCAGGGGGTACCTGTGTGAAGCTTTGCGCACAAACCTGGATGGAAAATATTCAGGATCAGTGGGCCATATCCACTATATTGGTGTGACATTGGTGGAAGTTTGAGGGAAAAGTAAACACTTCTGGTCCAGTTTGTTGCCAAGTTAAATAAAAAGTGCCCTGAGGAGATGAGGATTCGGTTCACCTCTGTTCCTAGTAAAAAAAAAAAAAATCAAAATCAGGCAATTTGTGCCTAGTGCTAAACATGAAAAAACTCAACAAGCACAGAGTCGAGCAAGATAGAGAACCTCAGAAAAAAAATTATATTATTGATAAATCAGTGCGATTGGATGCTCTGTAGGTTTATCAGACACCTACTTACTTGTCCCAATGCATCCTGCATTTCAGTTCCACTGCCAGTTTCATTGCCTCCCCTTCGGTCTGTCCTCCCCAGGACATTCACAAAGGTCCTACTGTCTGCAATAGTGATGGAGATGAGAATACACCACTACTTGGATGGCATCCTTCTTCTTGCCAGCAATTGGGAGATGCTTATCCAGCATCAGGATGCTTGCTCTGCTACACAATCTACAACATTTTGTTATTTTGCTAATTAATTGGAAGAAGAGCTTTCTCTGCCCAGCCCAAAGAATGAGGTTCCTGGGGGCATTTTTGGATACACAAAAAAATTCAATAGAACTTCCTCTGATAAAGTCAAAGGTGCTTTGGGAGCGAAGTCTCTTTCAGCAGAATAGTGCCTGAGTAGCTTTGGTTCTTCTTAACTGAGCAATAGTTGTATTCAAAAGAAACATTATCACATCAGACACCTGCCAGAAAGGTTGGGGGATGCATTTCAAAGAGCAGGCTGCTCAAGATCATGGGATGTTCCGCTTATGAGGCATAGTATTGAATGCTCTCAAACTGAGAGCAGTGTTTAACCGCTTGCCGACGGCTGATCGGCAATTGACGGCGACAGAGTGGCTCTGTAACGCGAATCGCCGTGATACGACGGCGGCCGCGATACAGAGCCACTGTGAGCGCGCGCGCGCCGCCAACGGGGGCACGCGCTCACTGTGTTCGGGGGGGCCAGGGAGCAGGTGCGGCGGCTTCGATTGCCGCCGGCCACCCGCGATGCCCCCCCCGGAGTGAAGGAGCGGAGGTCCGTGTAAGTAAACACGGACCTCCGCTCTGTGAAGGGGGAAGGGCTGTGATCACAGCCTTCCTGTACGTGAAGGCTGTGACCACTTCCCTTCCCCAGCTAGGCAAGCCCCCACACAGTTAGAACACGCCCAGGGAACATACTTAACCCTTAGAACGCCCCCTGCAGGTTAACCCCTTCACTGCCAATGGCATTTACACAGTAATCAGTGCATTTTTATAGCACTGATCGCTGTATAAATGCCAATGGTCCCAAAAAAGTGTCAAAACGTTCCGACATGTCCGCCCCAATATCGCAGTACCGCAAAAAATCGCAGATCGCCGCCATTTTTAGTAAAAAATAAAAAAAAATTAAAAACCCCAAAAATGAATTCTCATCATCCGTAAACGCGACCACTTTTGCGCAAACCAATCAATAAACGCCGATTGCGATTTTTTTTATCGCAAATATGAGGAAGAATATAAATCGGCCAAAAACGGTGAAAAAAAAATGTTTTTTTATATTTTTTTTTGGATTTGTATTTTAGGAAAAAGTAAGAAATTTGGTTTTTTTTGCAAAATTGTCGCTCTTCTTTTGTTTATAGCGGCGATCAGAAATGACGCAGCGGTGATCAAATACCACCAAAAGAAAGCTCTATTTGTGGGAAAAAAAGGACGCAAATTTCGTTTGGGTACAACGTCGCACGACCGCGCAATTGTCAGTTAAAGCGACGCAGCGCCGAATCGCAAAAAGGGCTCCGGTCCTAAAGCTGGAAATCCTTCCGGGGCTGAAGTGGTTAAAGTGGTTGTAAAGCCGCCCCACACACCCACAAAAAAAAAAAAAACCTGCAAAGCAAAAGCATAATGAGCTAGTATGCAGCATTATGAAACACATACCTCGGAATGAAGCTGTTGCAGCGGTCTCGGCACACCGATGTGACCGGTGGCATCACTCTTCCGGGTCTGCGGCTCCGTCCAATCACAGCGTGGCCTCCAGCGCTGTGATTGGAGGCGCCGCGCTGACGTCACTCCCAAGCATGCGCATGGGAGCCGTCATTTACGACACGAATAAAGAAGAAACAGCACCCTGGGTTACCATGTGGGGATGACGTTGGCACATGCAGATACAGGGGATATCTCCTAAATAGAGTTGAGCGAACCCGGACTGTAAAGTTCAGGTTCGTACCGGACTTTGGGGTGTCCATGTCCCGAACCCGGACATTTGAGAAATAGTCCGGGTTCGGGTTCGGTATTCAGGTATTTTTCGCGCCTATTCAATAGCTGCAGGGCAGCCAATCAACAAGCGTTTCACTCGTTTGCCCTTAGAAGCCATTACAGCCGTGCCTACTAATGGCATGGCTGTGATTGGCCAGTGCATCATGTAACCCAGACTATTTTTGGCGCCTGTCGAATAGCTGCAGGGCAGCCAATCAACAAGTGTTTCACTCGTTTGCCCTTAGAAGCCATCACAGCCATGCCTACTAATGGCATGGCTGTGATTGGCTAGTGCATCACGTGACCCAGCCTCTATATGAGCTGGAGTCACGTAGTGCCGTGTGTCACATCGTCTTGTACTGGAGTAGGGAGAGGATGCTGCCGCCGCTGTGAGGGAGAGATTAGTATTAAAACAACATATGCAGCGCCAATGGTAAGAGTGAGGTAGATACAGGTAACAGTCCTTCAGTTAAAGATGATAATGTGATTCATATAATCCTGTGACAGCTATCCTTGACACAACTGTGATGTAATAGAAAATGGATGGAGGCTTACCAGATGTTGGTAAAAAATACGCAGGTGTTTAAATTTCAAATGGGTGGTTGCTCATCCGATCCACTGGTAACAGGGGGGACCCAATCCAGGGAGAACCTCGGGAGTTGTTGGAGGAGATTCTACACCCCAATGTGTCCATGAAGAGTGTAGGCGCCAAACATCAGTGTGTGCAGAGCTCGGCTACTCCAGTCTTACCATCCCGGAAGTGCTCCGTGCGTCGGTAGCTCGGCGATCCGCTCCAGTTCTCCGAGCTTTGGCCGATTTGAAGGAATCGTAGGAGCCCTCCCCTCCCTCTCCCCCAGGAGGAGCAGATTACCAGGACCCAGGACCGTCCTCCAACAACTCCCGAGGTTCCCCCCTGGATTGGGTTACCAGTGGATCGGATGAGCAACCGCCCATTTGAAATTTAAACACCTGCGTATTTTTTACCAACATCTGGTAAGCCTCCATCCATTTTCTATTACATCACAGTTGTGTCAAGGATAGCTGTCACAGGATTATATGAATCACATTATCATCTTTAACTGAAGGACTGTTACCTGTATCTACCTCACTCTTACCATTGGCGCTGCATATGTTGTTTTAATGTACCTTTGGACAATTTTAGATCTGTTGTTTTATGCGTGCTGCCCTTCTTAAATCATTTTTTCATTTCTCGGTACTCATTTCAATATTTGGTTTTCCATTTTTATATCTATTTTGTGCTGTATCAGTGAGCGCGGGTTTTCCTGTTTTGTTTTAGGTAGAGATTAGCGTTCTAATATCATCTCATCCTGCTTTAGAGACAGGTTCCTGGCGGTGCTGTGAAGGAAAGATTAGCCTTCTAAAACCATCTGATATTGGAGTAGGTACAGGTTCCTGGTGCTGTGAGGGAAAGATTAGCGCTCTAATATCATCTCATCCTGCATTGGAGACAGGTTCCTGGTATTGCTGTGAGGGAAAGATTAGCGTTCTAATATCATCTGATACTGGAGTAGGTACAGGTTCCTGGCGCTGTGAGGGAAAGATTAGCATTCTAATATCATCTGATACTGCATTAGGGATAGGTTCCTGGTGCTGTGAGGGAAAGATTAGCGTTCTAAAATCATTTCATACTGGTGTAGGGAGAGGTTCCTGTCGGTGATGTGAGGGACAGATTATCATTCTAAAATCATCTCATACTGCAGTAAGGAGAGGTTCCTGCTGCTGGTGTGAGCGGTGCATTTCTTGCACAAAAATAAAAAGTACGTCTACGTTGCTGTTTTAAAAAAAAAAATAATTTATTATTCTTTTTTTTTTAGTATTAATAAATAGTGCTACATAGTACATTTGCGCCTTGCTGTGCATTTTTTGCGCAAAAATAAAAAGTGCGTCTACATTTCTGGTTTAAAAAAGAAATATTCTAAATACTACATTTGCGGCCAGCGGTGCATTTCTTGCACAAAAATAAAAAGTGCATCTACATTACTGGTTTAAAAAAAAAAGAATAATAATTTATTATTCTTTTTTTTATTATTAATAAATAGTGCTACATAGTAAATTTGCATCCAGAATGAGGAGAGCGTCAAATAAGGGATGTGGTCATGGTGCTGCTGATGTTGGTGAAGTTCCTGTTGCAAGGAGAGGATGTGGTCGATTTGTGCCAGCTACACGCAAAAGTGACTTCCTCAGGTGCGAATAGCCGACAGAACCTTCAACGTTATATGGTAGGCCCGAATGCCGCTCAACAAATGGTGAGGCCAGAACAAGTACAGGCGATAGTAGATTGGGTGGCTGACAATGCCTCCAGTTCCTTCACATTGTCTCCCACCTGGTCCCTTGATGAAAGCTCAGAGTTGGCACCTGAACACCATGGCCATCTGTCTTTCACCTCAACCCCTTGTAAATCAGCCAAGCAGTCTGAGACCCAAGTCATGCAGCAGTCTCTTATGCTTTTTGATGACTCTGCGGGTGTGCATTCCGTGGGCCATCCACATAGCCCTGCCCCAGAAATGGAAGACATTGAGTGCACTGATGCCCAACCACTTCTGTTTCAGGATGAGGACATGGAAACACCACCGCAGCACGTCTCTGATGATGACGAAACACAGGTGCCAACTGCTGCGGCTTTCTACAGTGTGCAGACTGACATGGAGGGCAGTGGTGAAGGGTGGGTGGAAGATGATGTGGAGGATGATGAGGTCCTAGACCCCACATGGAATGAAGGTCATGCGAGTGACGTGTGCAGTTTGGAGGAAGATGTGGTGGTCGCACAGAGGCACCAGTACAGTAATAGAGGAAGCAGGTTGCAAAAGCGGAGCGACCATCCCTTAGACAGTACGCCTGCTACTACCCACCGCACCCAGGGACCTAGCACACCAAAGGCAGCTCAAAGGCGTTCCCCGGCGTGGCAGTTCTTCAGACAATGTGCTGACGACAAGACATGAGTGGTTTGCACGCTGTGCAATGAGAGCCTGAAGCGAGGCATAAATGTTCTAAACCTGAGCACAACCTGCATGACCAGGCATCTGCATGCAAAGCACAAGCTGCAGTGGAATAAGCACCTCAAAATCCAAGAAAGGTCTCGGCCTCCTCCTGCTTCCTCTTCTGCTGCTGCCTCGGCCTCTTCCTCCACCTCTACAGTGCCAGTGCCACCTGCCACCCAGCAAACAGACGATGTGACAGCAACGCCACCATGTCCGCCACCGTCCCCAAGCATTTCCACATGGTCCCATGGAAGCTTACAGCTCTCCATCTCCCAAACATTGGAGAGAAAGAGGAAGTACCCCCCTACCCACCCGCGATCTCTGGCCCTGAATGCCAGCATTTCAAAATTCCTGGCCTTTGAAATGCTGTCATTCCGTCTGGTGGACACGGACAGTTTTAAAAACCTGATGGCGGTGTCTGTCCCACAGTACGGGGTTCCCAGCCGCCACTACTTTTCCAGGCGAGCCATCCCTTCCCTGCACAAACAAGTCGGGGACAAGATCAAGTGTGCACTGTGCAACGCCAATTGTGGCAAGGTCCACATAACCACTGATACGTGGACCAGTAAGCACGGGCAGGGACGCTATATCTCACTAACTGTACACTGGGCAAATGTAGTGGCGGGTGAGCCTGAGGCGGCTAGCCATTTGGCGCATGTCCTTCCGCCACCATGGATTGCAGGGCATTTCTCTTTGCCTCCTGTTGCCTCCTCCTCCTGCTCCGCTTCCTCCTCCTCTACCATCTCCTCATCCGATCAGCGTAACACCTTCACCACCAACTTCAGCACATCCAGGGGGAAACGACAGCAGGCCGTTTTAAAACTGATATGTTTGGGGGATAAACCCCACAGTGCGCAGGAGCTGTGGATGGGCATTGAACAACAGACCGATGAGTGGTTGTTGCCACTGAGCCTCAAGCCCGGCCTGGTGGTGTGTGATAATGGGCAAAATCTCGTAGCAGCTCTGGGCCTAGCCGGTTTGACGCACATGCCTTGCCTGGCGCATGTGCTGAATTTGGTGGTGCAGAAATTTCTAAAAAAACTACCCAGATTTGTCAGAGCCGATGCAGAAACTGTGGGCCGTCTGTGCGCGCTTTCGGCGTTCTCACCCTGCTGCTGCTCGCCTGTCTGTGCTGCAGCAGGACTTTGGCCTTTCCGCTCACCACCTCCTATGTGATGCGCCCACAAGGTGGAACTCCACCTTGCACATGCTGGAGAGACTGTGCGAGCAGCAGCAGGCAATAGTGGAGTTTCAGCTGCAGCACTCACGGGTCAGTCGCTCTGCGGAACACCACCACTTCACCACCAACGAGAGGGCCTCCATGCGAGACCTGTGTACCATATTGCGGTGTTTCGAGTACACCACCAACATGGGCAGTGCCGATGATGCTGTTCTCAGTGTTACTATCCCACTTCTATGTCTCCTTGAAAAAACACTTTGGGAGATGATGGAAGAGGATGTGGCACAGGAGGAGGAGGAAGAGGGGTAATTTCCACAGTTATCAGGCCAGTCATTCACAAGTGGCTCAGAGGGTGGGCTCCTGCACCAGCATAGGCCAGGAAAAAAAAAATTCAAGCCAGGGCACAGTTCTGGAAGATGAGAAGGATGAGGATGATGAGCAGGAGGAGGAACCATATTCACAGCAGGGTGGCACCCAACGCAGCTCGTGAGCATTACTGGAGCGTGGCTGATGGGATACGGAGGACACAGATGATACACCTCCCACAGAGGACAGCTTGTCTTTGCCTCTGGGCAGCCTGGCACACATAGCCAACTACATGCTGCAGTGCCTACTCAACGACAGCCGAGTTGCCCACATTTTACCTTGTGCCGATTACTGGGTGGCCACCCTGCTGGATCCCTGTTACAACGTGCTATCCTTAATTCCCTCACTGGAGCGTGATCGGAAGATGCGCACGCTGCTAGACGCACTGCTGAGGGCATTCCCAAATGATACAGGGGCTCTGTGGAAGCACAAGGCGAAGGCAGAGGAGGAGGAAGAGGTTGCCAACACAGCTGTGGCACCGCCAGCACCTCAGAGGGCAGGGTTAGCATGGCCTAAATGTGGAAAAGCTTTGTCAGCAGCACGCCACAACAAACAGCACCACCAGCTGATGGGCAATGTCTTAGCAGGAGGCAGCATTTCAGCAACATGGTAGAACAGTATGTGTGCACACGCCTACACATACTGACTGATGGGTCTGCCCCATTCAACTTCTGGGTCTCCAAATTGGGCACATGGCCTGAGCTTGCCCTTTATGCCTTGGAGGGGCTGGCCTGCCCTGCAACCAGGGTATTGTCTAAACGTGTGTTTAGTACGACAGGGGGAGTTATCACAGACAAGCGCAGCTGCCTGTCCACAGCCAACGTGGACAAGCTAACGTTTATTAAAATGAACCAGGCATGGATCCCACAAGACTTGTCTGTACCTTGTGCAGAATAGACATGTAGACTGGCCTCACACAGCCATTGGTATACTTTTTTTTTTTTTGAATATGTCTCAATATTTTGGGGGCTACCCCAATTAGAAAAAAAAACAAACAAACAAAAAACAGTATTGGCTACCTCCTCCTCCTCCAACGCCACTTCCACCTACACCGCCACTGTCACCACCTCCTCAACCTTTTTGTGATTTTAAGTTATTTCCCTATCCACATTTGTTTGCAGGGCACTTGTCCTACTCTTACCCCCATTTAGCTTCCTTTTGCAGCCCTCTAGCCCTTTCCACGACTTTTTTAGAGCCATTTTTGTGCCCAAAAGTTCGGGTCACCATTGACTTCAATGGGGTTCGGGGTCAAGTTCGGTGCCGAAACCAAACTTTTTCGCGAAGTTCGGCCGAACCCGACGAACCCGAACATCCAGGTGTCCGCTCAACTCTACTCCTAAATCGTACAGGTTTAGGAGATATTTCCTGGACCTACAGGTAAGTCTTATTGTAGGCTTACCTGTAGTTTAAAGTGGTTGTCATCACTTGACAACCACTTTAAAGCCCTTCTGTCATTCACTCCTTTTATAAGAGGAGTCTTTCTCCTTCCAATTTCCAGTCAATCGTCCATCTTTCTTGGTGAAGTGAGAGAACCATATCCCCTGGATGTTGATCTCTGATGGCCTGCTTGGTAGCTACCTTTTAATTCAGGAAAGCTGAAATCTGTGCTTGGTTCCAGCATGGCTTATGGCAGGGTCAGTCAGCATGAATGCATACAGTCACCTCTAAGATTGTTAAGACAATAAAAAGAGCCTACTCTTCACAAGACCTTCCTGTTCTGGAAGACTTAAGAGCACATTCAACCAGGACAGTGCCAGGTCTGTTAACAGAGCAGTGCTGAGTGCCTCCTGAGGCAATTTGCAAGTCAGCAATATGGTCCTTCATTAAACTTTATTAGGTGAACCCGGCTCAGCTCACGACAGTAAAATTTGGAAAATTAATTGTGCATACTTACACTACTGACTATTACAAAATTTTTCTTCCACCCTCCTGTATGGCGAGTTTGTTACCACTGTATGCTTCCATGATGCGCCAGGAAAACTGGAAAATTGTATACTCACCTTTCCGTAATTTTCCTTTCCTGGTGCATCTTCATGGCAGCATACAGATTCCCACCCAAATGGTGAGAGTTACAGAGAATGCTGCGAGCTGGGCCTGTCTTTAATTTATAGTTAACCAGTCCTATCAGGTTGTGGGGGTGGAGCCACAACCCATTGTATGCTGTCATAAAGATGCACCAGGAAAGGAAAATTATGGATGGGTGAGTATACAATTTTCCGCTTTAATGCTGATTTGCAAAGGCGTAACTAAAACCTTCAGCCCCGGTGCAAGAAATTATGTGTCAGTTCCGCTTGTGTAGGGCATATACAGTGCCTTGAAAAAGTATTCATACCCCTTAAACATTTCCACATTTCATAATGTAAATGTATTTTATTGGGATTTTATGTGATAGACCAACATAAATTGGCACATAATTGTGAAGTGGAAGGAAAATGATAAATGGTTTTCAAAATTTTTTACAAATAAATATCTGAAAAGTGTGGCGTGCATTGTTATTCAGCCCCTTTACTCTGATACCCTAACTAAAAGCTAGTCAAACCAACTGCCTTCAGAAGTCCCTAATTATTAAATAGAGTCCACCTGTGTGTAATTTAATCTCAGTATAAATACAGCTGTTCTGTGAAGCCCTCAGAGGTTTGCTAGAGAACCTACAGCACAAACAGCATCATGAAGGCCAAGGAACACACCAGACAGGTCAGGAAAAAAAGTTGTGGAAAAGTTTAAAGCAGTGTTAGGTTATAAAAAAAAATATCCCAATCTTTGAACATCTCACAGTGCACCGTTCAATCCTTTATTCAAAAATGGAAAGAGTATGGCACAACTGCAAACCCAGACATGGCCGTCCACCTAAAACGGTCAGGCCGGGCAAGGAGAGCATTAATCAGAGAAGCAGCCAAGAGGCCCATGGTGACTCTGGAGGAGCTGCAGCGATCCACAGCTCAGGTGGGAGAATCTGTCCACAGGACAACTATTAGTAGTGCACTCCACATATCTGGCCTTTATGGAAGAGTGGCAAGAAGAAAGCTATTGCTGAAAGAAAGTCATAAGAAGAGTTGATGGGGAGATGGATGGAGCCAAATACAGGGCAATCTTAGTAGAAAACCTGTTAGAGTCTGCACAAAAATTTGAGACTGTGGCAAAGGTACACCTTCCAGCAAGATATCGTACCTAAACATACAGCCAGAGCTATGGAATGGTTTAGGTCAAAGCATATTCATGTGTAAGAATGGACCAGGCAAAGTTCAGACCTAAATACAATTGAGAATCTGTGACAAGACTTGAAAATTTCTGTTCACAGACTCTCTCCATCCAGTCTGACAGAACTTGAGTTATTTTGCAAAGAAGAATGGGCAAAAATTTCACTCTCTAATTGTGCAAAGTTGGTAGAGACATCCCCAAAAAGACTTGCAGATGTAATTGCAGCAAAAGGTGGTTCTACAAAGTATTGACTCAGGGGGGCTGAATACAAATGCACGCCATACTGTCCACGTATTTATTTATTTTTTAAATTTGAAAACCATTTATCATTTTCCTCCCACTTCACAGTTATGTGCCACTTTGTGTTGGTCTATCACATAAAATCCCAATAAAATACATTTATGTTTTTGGTTGTAACATGACAAAATGTGGAAAATTTCAAGGGGTATGAATACTTTTTCAAGGCACTGTATACTGGGAAAGGCAGCCTTGAGTACACACATCAGAGTGATAGTGTAGGGACCAGTGTTGGGATGTGAAGCACCTTGTCACTCATCTACCCTCCAATGGAACCAAATCCTGAGTTCCATGTGTATGGACTGACAATTAGAAAGAGATTTTTACTTAAGGTAAGGGTAGCACCACAAAAGCGGGCAGAGCACAGCCAGTTATAACACAGCCAAATATACATTTTATAAATAGACCCTATCTTCAACCATTGCAGACAACTAAGTCCTGAAATGTCAACAGAATTTTTTAAAGTACAACTAAAGACTCCTGTATGACAGTCTAAGTATGTCCCAAATCCAGTTACCATGTTATGCGCAAGTCTGATAAAGCAAAGTAAATGAAAATCTTCCTTTACCTTCCTTGACTAAGCCAAATTCCCCTCATATGTGTCTTATGGTTACCCCTACCAGACACTGCAGCTCACAGTGGGAGGGTTACCAATCTAATATGCAGCGGGCAGGATTAGGTGTATTGACATATTACAGGCTTGTGAATCAGCAGTGACAATGCTGATAGCCAAATAAATACTTGGGGGGCACACCCTAATAATGTAATACATTAGAGAAGGTACTGCTGATAGCCACACCCTCCTGAAACACTTTTCAACCCACTATAGTGCAGGCAGACACAGCCTACATGAGAGTGGCAAGTCTGCCCTGAATACAGGAACAATGCAGCATTGTTGCCACACCATCACCAAGCTACATTAGGTGGGCTTCACTGGCAGGATCAACAGGTATTTGGAGGCTGTCCAGGGGACTAAGAGAAAACTATAAGTGCAGATGCACCTACTATAAATGCTTCAGAACATATTTTTTTATTGCAAAACCGTAATGAAAACTGAACTCCAGGAAACCTAAAAAATCCTCACAATCTGACTGCACCTGCACTGCAAAGGTTAACTGCTGTTTATGATCCAGTAATCTAAGGCCCTCATCATCAAGACGGATGCATGGATCATAGCCCTGCCCTGGGAGCAGAGGATCAGGTAAGTAAATGTGCTTTTCCGTCCCCTAGACAGAGTCAAGCTCTTAAACCTTACAGTGTGGGTTCTGCCCAAATGTAAGGGAGGGTTTTTAGGTTTCCTGAAGTTGGGTTTTACATAATAAAACATTTTAATTTTTATAAAAAAATAAATGGGAGCTGAATGTATATATTTGCAAGCATTTTAGTATAGATTGGTAGTAAAATCTACAGTATAGCAGCATAGCAAAGTAGATGTTCTGATGTTTTCCTCCAGGGGTTATGTGTAATATACTGCTTTTGTTTTTTATCTGGTGCCTCAAATTATTGCTTATGATGTTTCTGAGGTATTCTATATTGATTCATGTATGAATTTTTATGGGATGTGCATCTCTGTCCAATTTGTCATTCCCTTGATGGGCTAGGTTCAACTTTTAAATATTATTGCTTTTTCTCAGAAATAGTTGAGAAAATATGTTAAACTAGAACAGATTGTATAAAGTCTGTGAAGTTATTTACGTTACATATTTTTTCAGAAGGATGCTCCCAAATTATTCTTCATATTCTGAAAATGTAGAACTTAGCAAATACATATGGTTCCGGCTGGATAAAAAGTTTTCAAAGAAAAGCTAAGCATTGAAATTAACCAGATAGCATAACCTAAATGCAGCTTCATGAAAAAAAAAATGTTACTTATGAGACCATGGTTATTAGTCTAAAACATGTTTCAGAATTACTTCAATTGAACACCAAAGAGAGCTGGGAGCCTCCGACTTTATCAAATATTACTTTGCCACTCACTCGAGGCATATTACTACCTGGTATACTCAAATTCCACCAAGTTGAAGGAACAGAGATTGAAGCAGCTTATACATCCCAACTCACTGATTTGGACTGAGATAACCTGTACACATGGATCACTGAAATCTCGATTTCTTGCTCCTATGTCCATTACCAGTTTGATTTGGAGAATATGTCAATGGAAAAACTACCTGGCTCCAGTCTGTTCACTTCTAACTAATGTTTTGTTTAACCCAGAGATTCCAGACAGTCCATCTTACATCCAAATGTTACCTTGGGCCCAAGCATATATAGTCCAATAATGACATTTAGTCTCACGAATGCTGAGAACATTTGAGCTGTGAACTAATAAACAAATCTCCTGTGTGATTGTTTTACTTCTACTTGCAGTTTAAACAGTACTTCAACTCTATCCTTTATTGACCTTAGACAGACCTATTGGGTTTGAAGCTGTGCTTGCTCAGGGTCCCTTCCAACTTAATTTAATTTATACTACATACAAATTATTACATGCTAGCTCCCCAGTATCTGGTGAGCACACCTCTATATGCAAAAGTGGGTGGCAACCTTCCAACATTCTATTACTTTACCACAATGGGATAAAATCTGAGAAACAGCAGCCAAGTCTTCTCAATGTGTGGTATACAAGAATATATACAGTACAACATTTTGTTGTTTTGGTATCAAATCCCTGAGGTGCTTCACTTAAGTCAGAAGAGGGCACAGTATTTCACATTTTTTGGACCTGTGCTTTTTTACTCAATAGATGTTTATTGAAAAATTTTGAAGTACAAAACATAGTAGAAAAGGACATTTTGTAATTGTCTTAACCACTTAAGGACCGGAAGGATTTCCCCCTTTAGGACCAGAGCCCTTTTTGCGATTCGGCGCTACGACGCTTTAACTGACAATTGCGCGGTCATGCAACGTTTTTTTCCCACAAATAGAGCTTTCTTTTGGTGGTATTTGATCACCTCTGCGTCATTTCTGATCGCCGCTATAAACAAAAGAAGAGCGACAATTTTGCAAAAAAAAACAAATTTCTTACTTTTTGCTAAAATACAAATCCAAAAAAAAAATATAAAAAAACATTTTTTTTCATCGGTTTTGGCCGATTTATATTCTTCCTCATATTTGTGATAAAAAAAATCGCAATCGGCGTTTATTGATTGGTTTGCGCAAAAGTGGTCGCGTTTACGGATGATGAGAATTCATTTCTGGGGTTTTTATTTTTTTTTTATTTTTTACTAGTAATGGCGGCGATCTGCGATTTTTAGCGGTACTGCGATATTTCAGCGGACATGTCGGACCATTTTGACACTTTTTTGGGACCATTGGCATTTATACAGAGATCAGTGCTATAAAAATGCACTGATTACTGTGTAAATGCCATTGGCAGTGAAGGGGTTAACCTGCAGGGGGCGCTCTAAGGGTTAACAGTGTTCCATGGGCGTGTTCTAACTGTGGGGGGACTGCCCTAGCTGGGGAAGGGAAGTGATCACAGCCTCCATGTACAGGAAGGCTGTGATCACAGCCCTTCCCCCTTCACAGAATGGAGGTCCGTGTTTACTTACACGGACCTCCGTTCTTTCACTCCGGGGGGGGGGCATCGCGGGTGGCCGGCGGAGATCGAATCCGCCGCACCCGCTCCCTGGTCCTCCCCGGACACAGTGAGCATGCTGGCGCGCCTCCGGCGGCGTGCACGCGCTCACTGGGCGCGATCTCGTGGCCGCCGTCATGTGACGGCGATTCGCGCAATAGAGCCACCTTGTCGCCGTCAAATGCCGATCAGCGGTCGGCAAGTGGTTAAGGATATTAGACAGCTGGAACGTAACATCCAATCTAAACATAAGCTGCCATACATGCAGCAGTGGGAGCATGATGTCAATATCACATTGAATTTATTGCAATGGCAGGAGATAACTAATAAAAATCCGAAATTACTATAATACAACCCTAGTGGAAGTTAATTATAAACATTTTTTGAGGTGGTACTTGGTTCCTTCTAGGATGGTCAAGCTACACCCGCATTCATCTTTTGAATGTTTTAGATGTTGTGGTCAAACATGAACTATGTTTCATACATGGTGGCATTGTCCCACAGTAATCAGATTCTGGATCAAACTATTTAACCTAATTTATTCAGTAACAGGAATAATTATGTAGAAACTGGACTGTGACATTCCTAAGAAAAAACTATAAGATTGGCCTGTAACATAATCCTTGTTGCTAGAATTGTAATTGTGAGATGTTGGTACCAGTCATTGGTGCATTTTGATTATGTTAAACAAAAATTTTATTGGATTATGATTAACGATAAAAAACATGTACCCTTCAAAAAATCAAGTTCAACAAAACATGGAACCCTTGGATTCACTATTTAAAGGTGAAGTAGCAAAGCTTCCAAAGTACCTTCTCTTTTACTACTGGTAACCCCCTCCCTATTTCTCTTCCCTTCTACTACTTGTCTCTTTTATTCCTCTCTCTCTTTTTCCACTCACCCTTTCCCCTCCTATACATGCAGGAATAATGCATGCTCTGCTGACAATATTATAAAACTAGTACCGATCTTTGTCGTAACTTAGGTTCACTGAATGTGCAGCAAACTGATTTTAATTGCTGCAGGTAAATCTTTGGATAGTTATGCTTTTATTACGGATTGGCACTTCCATTATGGTAATCCTGTGGATATTTTGTATGATCAGCTTGCAATCTACTTCTGTCTACTCCCATATCTATCTACTCCCATTGTTCCTTTCCTTTATCAATGCTGCCAAATGGTTTGTAATTGCTCTTGTCAAGAGAATTTTGTATTACTTGAATAAAAAGACTTTAATAAAAACAAATAAATATACTGTATATTAACTTTAAATAATATGCATACAATTCTTTCAATAGTGCATATTTCTTAAAGCACCTGCAAGGCAAAGGCATAATAAGCTAGTATGCACCGCATACTGGCTCATTATTAAATACTTACCTTAGAACGAAGCTTCCGCAGGTCTGCCTGGCCCCCGAGGAGAGAGCTGCCATGTTCCCTCTATGGATCATTCTGGGTACGGGGCTCCGGCGCTGTGAGTGGCCAGAGCCGCGAGACGTTACTCCCTCGCATGGGCGGGAGCCTGTCTTTCCAGCGGATTTTCCGGCAGGGTCCAGCGCTATGCTCTGGGCCTTCGCCAGGACATCACTGCGCATGCACCTGCTGATGTCAGTGGCGCTTGCAGTGAGAATATCTCCTAAACCGTACAGTGATTGCCTGTTGATCTTTAGTTGGATAAGCCTGAGCATATCAGGTGAAATCATCAGTCACCACCAAGATATTGCCTCTTCCACCTGTATCTGCTTCCAGGCACAGGAAGTCAATGCATAACAACACCATGGGCCCCTGACTCTGCAGATGCCCCATCGGAGCGACTCATACTGGGTGAGTTTTCCTCTGAATGCAAGGCAGGCAGGAACGGCAATAGCTCTCTATCTCCCTTCTCATATCTGTCAATAGAACCTATTTCTGACTAAGTGAAAGGTTCTCTCTATGTCCATGTTCATCATACAGAGACACCAGTACTGACGTGCAATGTTTTTCCGCGAATTGCCAGATTTCCTCAAACTCCTCCCTGGAGCCACTCCTGTTTAGCAGACCATCTCTCAACTGTGACCGACTCCATTCTCAATGCAATATTTTAGCAATGGCTATTGAACTTTTTAATAGCACTGTGGACTCTTGTTGGGCCACAGCTTCAAGGGCTACATGGCATAGGGGATCCTGCTCTTGATTCTTAATCTGCTTCTTGGTTAATCGAGGAAGACCCTCACTTCTTAGTTGAGTCAATCCACAATAAGACCCAGTAGACTCAGCTCCCATAGTCCCTCTCAGCTGCTGGACCAGACCTTTGCATAGAGCTTATATTCCATCTGTAGGCACGAAGGTCCACTTTCGAAACTCCCCCTCAGGATGATGAGGCCGATGGGATAGTGCATCAGCATCTCTGTTACCAATTTCAGGTCGGTATTTCAGACTAAACTGAAATCCAGCTAATGCAGCTAACCACCGATCCCCAGTAGCATCCGGCTTTGTAGAAGTCAGCAAGTAGGTTAACGGATTATTGTCTGTCTTCACTACAAACTTGGCCCCATACAGATAGTCCTTCAATTTGTCAACAACTACCCACTTCAAGGCCAGGAACTCCAATTTGTGTGCCGGATAACTCTTCTCAGAGGGGATAAGGCTTTTGGCTCACATAGGCCACTGGCCTGAGCCTACCATCTTGCTCCTGATAAAGAACTCCTCCCAATCCATCTCTGCTAGCATCCACATGAAGCTCGTAGGGTTCAGACGGATCAGCACATGCTAAGACAGGGGCTTCAGTGAGGCTTTTTTTCAACTGCTTCTTCACATGAATCAGTCCACTGTTCTTTGATGGATTCTTTCTTTCCTCTTCTGCCCAACTTCTTGGTTTTCATCTTCCTCCCCCAAAGCCATCTGTAGCCATTCATTGAGGGTCCTGGCAATCTTGGCAAAGTTGGCCACAAACCTTCGATAATACGAACAAAATCCCAGAAAGGATCTCAACTCCATCACAGTTTCAGGTCTAGCCCATGCAATGACCACCTCCAACTTCTTTGGGTCAGTAGCCACCCCCTTGGCCGAAACCACATGTCCCAAATAGGTAACCAAAGTACGATAGAACTGACACTTCTCCAGGTATAGTTTAAGCTTTTCTTTGTGTAACCTCTCAAACACCTTCTCCAGTCGGGCCTCATGCTCTTCTAGTGATCTTCCAAACACTATGATGTGATCCAGATACACCAGAACTGCAATCAAATTCATATCCCCCGCAGTTCTTTCCATCAACCGTTGGAAGGTGGCTGGCGCCCCTGACAGTCCCTGTGGCATCCGATTAAACTCAAAGAAACCAAGTGGGCAGATGAAAGCAGTCTTCTCTTTGTCTTCTGCATGCAACGGTACCTGATAGTATCCACTTTTCAGACCTAGCACACTAAACCACTTAGCCCCAGCAAGACACTGAAGGGTGTCCTCAATCCGTGGGGTGATATACTGATTTGGAACAGTTCATCGATTAAGAGTTAGTCTATACGCATGCGCAGTATCCCATTCTTCTTCCGAACCACCACGATAGGTGAAGCATAAGGACTTTGAGACTCTTGAATCACCCCTGATTTCTTCAGCTCGGCCAATTGCTCTTTCAAATCTTCCAAATCACTGAGCGGAATCCTCCGAGCTCTTTCCCGGAAGGGTTTGTCTTCTTGTAAATGTATTCGATGCTGGGCACTTTTGGCACATCCCACATCAAAATCATTATTAGAAAAAATCTTCTCCCAGCAGTCCAACTGTGACTTCATCCTTCTCCTCCAGTCAAGGGGTAACACAGCAGCACACTCCTCTATCTCTCTCTGTAATCCTCAGCGCTTTTCACTCTTCTCAACTTCGTCTGTAGGCACTAGGGTAGCTGCGCTCACCTGCCCCACCAACATTCTTGCTCCCAATATCACAGAATGATCAGTCACGTTCGGAAGGCTGATGGGTACCTCCTTCCTGCTTCAGAACAGAGCTTTAGTGGAAATCAATTCTGGGACCCAGCCGATTCAGCCTGTGCATCTGTCTCCAACACGACAAAAGGCCCAGGATGTTCCCAAGTGAATTTCACGGTGGCTTTCAGACAAGCGACCTCTTCTGGCTATAGCACTTTTGTTCTTTGTTCTTATGCCCAGTTTCCATATCCGCCCTACTCCATTGGCAGGGGCTTTGTTCTCCTTATTCACTTGCTGGCAAGCCTGATATAATAGAGAGTGAATCTCAGCTGGCATAGACCCACCTTCTAGCACTACCTTCTCCAGCAGTCTCCTCACTAGGTCTATGTTTGTTCCAATCAGCATGGAATCCTGTTCAACACCCAGAGGCCTGGGGCACACCACAGCCAGTCAAACATCTCAGTCTTTCCCATAGCTGCCGGCCTGAAGGAGATCCTTATAGGAATGTATCCATCGTATGGGAACTTGTCAGTCCCAATTCCCCAAATCTCCAACTCTTCAAGTTTATTCAGAGGAATATGTTTAAGGTACTGATCATAGAAGTTTCGATAGAGTAGAGTGACTTGAGCTCCCGTGTCCAAAAGAGCTTGGGTATAGACACCTTCTACTTGCACAGACACGGGGATGGCCCCACTAACTTCTCAGGTAGCCTTTCCACTCCCACCCTTTTAGGATCTCTTCTTGGCCCACTTCGAGAGGGTCTAACTATAACCCTGGGTGGTTATCGAGCATTTACTCCCTGTACCCGACCCACAGACCCCGGTGACGGGTTAGTTGTGTTGGGGGATGTTACACCATTCTTCTTCCCTTTCTTCGGACTCTGTTTGCCTTTCTCTAGATTCTTTTTTTTTTTTTTGAAATCTGTTTATTTTGTTATACAGCACATAAACAATAACACTTACATAGGACAAACCAAAAAGACCATATCAGATTCCCATGCAAGCTCTATCAAAATGACAAATGCAAGCTCATAACACATTGGATATGACTGAAGTTGGTGCTGTGCCACCACTAATACACTCTCCAAACATCTAGGTACCCCCCAATATCCGACCTAAGCCTTCCGTGTTGGAGGGGGTTACCTGCGCAAGGGCTCAATCCCGCTGCAAGGTCAGCTAAGCCACAAGACTCTCTAACTGGACTGGCGAGTGATCACCAGCTGATGCTGATGTTGCTTCCTCCAGCCATTTACACCACTTTCTCTTGATTCTTGGAGCTCCCTTCCTTCTTTGGGTTCTCAGTTGGCTCCCTCACTGAAACCCTCTGAAGTTTCCTGCCTTCTGAGTAGATAACAACTGCTGTAATGCTTTCAGCAACTCGGCTAGTAAATTGAATCCTCCATCTCTTTTTGGACACTGTCTTCGGAAATACCCGCTCTCCCAACACTGATAACAATTTTGGGGATCAGTTTTATCCAACTGGGATGTAACTTGAGCTTCCATCACCCGCAACAATGGCTGTTGTAGTTAATCCTGTGCTTCAGCTACTTGGGTGAACAATTTGACTGGTAAATCTTCAGGAGCTGGTGAGACCACAGGGGCCTTAGAACACTCCCTAGAGGTTGACTAGGCCGTGACCGTGGCAGTGTAGGTGGAATTGGCGGTGGTGGAAGAGGAGGAGGAGGTAGCCAACACTGTTATTTGTTTGTAAAAAGTATACCAATGGCTGTGTGAGGCCGGTCTAAATGTCTATTCTGCACAAGGTACAGACAAGTCTTGTGGGATCCATGCCTGGTTCATTTTAATAAACGTTAGCTTGTTCACGTTGGCTGTGGACAGGCGGCTGCGCTTGTCTGTGATAACGCCCCCTGCCATGCTAAACACACGTTCAGACAATACACTGGCTGCAGGGCAGGCCAGCACCTCCAAGGCATAAAGGGCAAGCTCAGGCCATGTGCCCAATTTGGAGACCCAGAAGTTGAATGGGGCAGACCCATCAGTCAGTACGTGTAGGTGTGTGCACACATACTGTTCCACCATGTTGCTGAAATGCTGCCTCCTGCTAAGATGTTGCCTGGTGGTGCTGTTTGTTGTGGCGGGCTGCTGACAAAGCTTTTCCACATTTCGGCCATGCTAACCCTGCCTTCTGAGGTGCTGGCGGTGCCACAGCTGCGTTGGTGACCTCTTCCTCCTCCTCGCCTTCACCTTGTGCTTCCACAGAGCCCCCTGTGTCATTTGGGAATGCCCTCAGCAGCTCGTCTACCAGTGTGCGCTTGTATTCCGATCACGCTCCAGTAAGGGAATTAAGGATGGCACGTTGCCCTTGTAATGGGGATCCAGCAGGGTTGCCACCCAGTAATCGGCACAAGTTAAAATGTGGGCAACTCGGCTGTCATTGAGCAGGCACTGCAGCATGTATTCGCTCATGTGTGCCAGGCTGCCCAGAGGCAAAGACAAGCTGTCCTCTGTGGGAGGTGTATCATCTGTGTCCATCTTTGTCCTCCGTATCCCCCCAGCCATGCTCCAGTGATGCCCACGAGCTGTGTTGGGTGCCACCATGTGAACACGGTTCCTCCTCCTCCTCCTCATCATCCTCGTCCTCCTCATCCTCCAGAACTGTGCCATGGCTTGAAAAATTTTTACCTGGTCTATGCTGGTGCAGGAACTCACCCTTTGAGCCACTTGTGAATGACTGGCCTGATAACCATGAAAATGACCCCTCTTCCTCCTCCTCTTCCTCCTGTGCCACATCCTCTTCCATCATCACCCAAAGTGTTTTTTCAAGGAGACATAGAAGTGGAATAGTAACGCTGAGAACAGCGTCGTCGGCACTGGCCATGTAGGTGGAGTACTCGAAACACCGCAATATGGTACACAGGTCTCGCATGGAGGCCCACTCGTTGGTGGTGAAGTTGGGCTGTTCTACAGAGCGACTGACCCATGCATGCTGCAGCTGAAACTCAACTATTGCCTGCTGCTTCTCGCACAGTCTCTCCAGCATGTTCCACCTTGTGGGCACGTCACATAGGAGGCAGTGAGCGGGAAGGCCGAAGTTCCGCTGCAGCGCAGACAGGCGAGCAGCAGCAGGGTGAGAACGCTGAAAGCGTGCACAGACAGCCCACACTTTCTGCAGCAGCTCTGACATATCCGGGTAGTTTTTAAAAAATTTCGGCACCACCAAATTCAGCACATGCACCAGGCAAGGGATGTGCGTCAAACCGGCTAGGCCCAGAGCTGCTACGAGATTTCACCCATTATCACACACCACCAGGCCGGGCTTGAGGCTTAGTGGCAACAACCACTCATCGGTCTGTTGTTCAATGCCCATCCACAGCTCCTGCGCACTGTGGGGTTTATCCCCCAAACATATCAGTTTTAAAACAGCCTGCTGTCGTTTCCCCCTGGAAGTGCTGAAGTTGGTGGTGAAGGTGTTATGCTGAGCAGATGAGGAGGAGGAAGCGCAGTAGGAGGAGGAGGCAACAGGAGGCAAAGAGAAATGCCTTGCAATCCTTGGTGGTGGAAGGACATGTGCCAAACGGCTTGCCGCCTCAGGCCCACCCGCCACTACATTTGCCCAGTGTGCAGTTAGTGAGATATAGAGTCCCTGCCCGTGCTTACTGGTCCACGTATCAGTGGTTATGTGGACCTTGCCACAGATGGCATTGCGCAGTGCACACTTGATCTCGTCCCCGACTTGTTTGTGCAGGGAAGGGATGGCTCACCTGGAAAAGTAGTGGCGGCTGGGAACCATGTACTGTGGGACAGCCACCACCATCAGAATTTTAAAACTGTCCGTGTCCACCAGACGGAATGACAGCATTTCAAAGGCCAGGAATTTTGAAATGCTGGCATTCAGGGCTGGGGATCGCGGGTGGGTAGGGGGTACTTCCTCTTTCTCTCCAGTCTTTGGAAGATGGAGAGCTGTAAGCTTCCATGGGACCGTGTGGAAATGCTTGGGGACGGTGGCGGACATGGTGGCGTTGCTGTCAGATTGTCTGTTTGCTGGGTGGCAGGTGACACTGGCACTGTAGAGGTGGAGGAAGAGGCCGAGGCAGCAGCAGAAGAGGAAGCAGGAGGAGGCCGAGACCTTTCTTGGATTTTGAGGTACTTATTCCACTGCAGCAAGTGCTTTGCATTTAGCTAACTGGTCATGGAGGTTGTGCTCAGGTTTAGAACATTTGTGCCTCGCTTCAGCCCCTAACTGCACAGTGTGCAAACCACTTGTGTCTTGTACTCAGCACATTGCCTGAAGAACTGCCACGCCGGGGAATGCCTTTGAGCTGCCTTTGGTGTGCTAGGTCCCTGGGTGCGGTGGGTAGTAGCAGGCATACTGTTTAGGGGACGCTCGCTCCGCTTTTGCAACTTGCTTCCTCTTTTGCTGTGCTGGTGCCTCTGTACGACCACCACCTCTTCCTCCAAACTGCACACATCACTCGCATGACCTTCATTCCATGTGGGGTCTAGGACCTCATCATCCTCCACATCATCTTCCACCCACCCTTCACCACTGCCCTCCTTGTCAGTCTGCACACTGAGGAAAGCTGCAGCAGTTGGCACCTGTGTTTCGTCATCATCAGAGATGTGCTGCGGTGGTGTTTCCATGTCCTCATCCTGCAACAAAAGTGGTTGGGCATCGGTGCACTCAATGTCTTCCACTTCTGGGGCAGGGCTATGTGGATGGCCCACGGAAAGCACACCAGCAGAGTCATCAAAAAGCATAAGAGACTGCTGCATGACTTGGGGCTCAGACTGCTTGGCTGATTTACAAGGGGCTGAGGTGAAAGACAGATGGCCATGGGGTTCAGGTGTCAACTCTGAGCTTTCATCAAGGGACCGGGTGGGAGACAATGTGAAGGAACTGGAGGCATTGTCAGCCACCCAATCTACTATCGCCTGTACTTGTTCTGGCCTCACCATTCGTTGAGCGCCATTCGGGCCTACCATATAACGTTGAAGGTTCTGTCGGCTACCTGAGGAAGGTGTTTCACTTGTGCATGTAGCTGGCACAGATCGACCACGTCCTATCCTTGCAACAGGAGCTTCAGCAACACCACCAACACCAGCAGCACCACGACCACAACCCCGTCCCTTATTTGACGCAGTAGTAGATGGTTTTAGAATGATAAACTCTCCCTCAGAGCACCAACAGGAACCTCTCCCTAATGCAGTA
>BLSH010359464.1:1123182-1144005 GCA_018402905.1 Glandirana rugosa
ACACTCCCTTTCTAATCGCAAGTGTTGGTAGAGTCTGACGTTATCCCTCTGGAAGTAACGCCAGGAGACTCCCTCTGTAATCGTAAGTCTTGTTAGAATATCACGTAATCCCTCTACAAAAACAGACACGACACTCCCTCTGTAATCGCAAGTCTTGGTAGAATATCACGTAATCCCTCTGTATTGACAACCACGAGACTCCCCTCTAATAGTAAGATTTTGGTAGATGATGACGTAATCCCTGTCCAAGGAGGACAACCACGAGACTCCCTCTCTGTTAGTAAGATTTTGGTAGATGATGACGTAATCCCTCTCCAAGGACAACTCTCCCTAATGCAGTAGTAGATGGTTTTAGAATGATTGTCTCTCCCTCAGAGCACCAACAGGAGGAACCTGTCCCTAATGCAGTAGTAGATGGTTTTAGAATGATAATCTCCCCTCAGAGCACCAACAGTTATGTCTCCCTAATGCACTATAAGATGGTTCTGAACGCTAATGTCTCCCTCACAGCACAGACAAAAACATCTCCCTAATGCACTATAAGATTGTTCTGAATGCTAATGTCTCCCTCAGAGGACCGCAATGAAGGTCTCCCTATTGCAGTCTGAGATGGTTGTGAACGCTAATCTTTCCCTCACAGCACTGACATGAAGCTCTCCCTACTCTAGTCTGAGACGATCTGACATGCGGCGCTATGTGACTCCAGCCTCATATAGAGGCTGGGTCACATGATGCACTGGCCAATAACAGCCATGCCATTAGTAGGCATGGCTGTGATGGCTTCTAAGGGCAAACTAGTGAAAAGCTTGTTGATTGGCTGCCCAGCAGCTATAGAAAAGGTGCAAAAAATACCTGGATACCGAACCCAATCCCGGACTTTTCTTTTAATGTTTGGGATCGGGTTCGGGGCACGGACACCCCAAAGTCCGGTACGAACCCGAACTTTACAGTCCGGGTTCGCTCAACTCTACTCTCTAACCATTCCTATCAATTCAGGGTAGGTTGGGGCCGTCTGTGCCCCTTTCAACAGCAGACGAAGCACAATTGGGTGGTTGGGCCTTGCTCCTTACAGAATTCATGCCAACCTGACTTTATCAGCTTCTTTTGGGTCAATTCCTTTTTTCAGGATAATTTAATGTAGAACACGATCCACCCTGACAACATAGGCAGACAGCTTCTCCCCTCAGTACAGATGCGTGTGCTCAAATTTGTACATCAAATTTGGAATCTTCTCCACCCTGTCATAAACTGCACACAAAGCTTCAATATAGTCCATGGTTACAGAACAAGGCTTTCCTCTCTTCAGACTCCGGATAACATCTGCAGCAGGACTTCTCAAGCTCTCATTTATTCTCTGTCTTTTCACTGATTCTGGCACATTTCAGTCTTCTACTGCGTGAATGGCTTGACCCATCCAGCTTTCAAATTCTTCTTCACCTTCTGGGGTTGGGGTGCGACCCGAGAAGAATTGTAGTTTCCTGTAGCCCTGATTTGCTGTGATATTGTTGCTCTTGATGAAGCTCTCCACCGGCTGGCTCAAATCCATGTAGAAAGAAGCTGGAGGCATCCCTTTGTTAGCGGTATCTGCTTCTTCTTCTACGTCAGGACTCATGGAGATCGCTCTGGATCTAGGTTTCCTTCTATCTGCAGAGGTATCACTTGGGCCTCTAGCCCTTCAGCTAAGCTCACAGTCTCTTTTAGAAATTCCGCTAGAACACTCTCTCGCCACTCAATCAAAGCATAGGTGTAGTCTTCCCCATATTCGGGCTTCACATCCACAACATAGGATCCTTGCTCTGGGAAGGCTCTTCTTATCAGCTGCCGTACCTCCCTCTCAGACCATCCAATTCTGGGCAGCCTCACCACACTGGCCAACTCCAAACGACTCCCCTCTTCTTGCCCTCAACTGGTAGCAGTAGCGGAGTCCATCTTTTCCTTCTCTCTGGGGGGGTCCTCAGACTTGCTTGAGCTCACCATGAGGGGTATCCCGGACAAGCCCCCAAATGTAGCGCTGCCCTCATGAGGGTCGCAAAAAATATCAATACCCCTCTGGTTACCCTGACCGTGCGAGTCCTCCGCCACCTCTGACACACTGGATTTACTCATTGTATTAGTGCACCTTTAAGTAATGACACAGTAATGAAATACACCGGATTGAATTGAGTCAGTATTGTTTACTCAAAGAATATATCAAAAGAAACACCTTAACCCAGCTGGATATGGTTGGACACAGAAAAGTATTTTTTATAACTAAATAAATGTCACACGTTAACACATAACACTTGCTATGGATTACTTTTGTTCAAATTCAACCAGCACATATGTATATGCTGCACACATAGGCGTGCGCAGGGGTATGCCGGGTGTGCCTGGGCACACCTTAATCACCCCATGTGCATTGGCATTATCATTCCGTGTGCCAGCAGGTAGATGGGAAATATCTCCCTCTGACCAGTTCTGCCATTTATGAGGGTGACCATACATCTCTTTCACTGTACTGGCTCTGCCATAAGAGTGTGTGTGTGTCTGCGTGCGTATGAATATAAAAATATATGTGTTTGAGCTTTGGGGTGCACACTCTAATGCAATAGGCTGTACACACCTATGGCTGCACATGTGAGTGGGGCACAGGAGAGCAGAGGAATGACTCCTGCAAGTGTCAGACCACTCTCTACTGCTCACTCACACAAGAACATCCAGGTAGCTGATAAAAAATATAACAGTAGAAACAGTGATTATAGCAATATGACATCTGCTCTAAAAGAGAGTTCTTTGGTGAATGCAGCAAGAAAAAACTTTAACTGAGCAGAATATTCTCCCTAAGACCCCTTTCACACTGGGGCTACAGCCACGATGGCGTTGCTATTCGGGTGGCAGTGGGCGCCTTCAACCCCTAAGAAGGGTTGAACAAGTGTTTAAAAGCGCCGGGATGTGACGCTTCCGAAGCGATGTTCAGCCGCTTCCTAAATGCACTTGGGCTTCCACACTGGAGTGGATTGGGGGGGGGGGGCTCAGGCGCTTTACAGGAGCTATTTTTACAGCTAAAGCACCTGAAAAACATCCCAGCGTGAAAGGGGTCTATGTGGGGGGTACAACGAGAAGTAGATGTAGTCCAATGTCCCCTTGCTTGGCAGTTAAATTGGTCTTCAGCTAGCTCTCTGATGTTCTAATGGTATGCAACAAGTAATGGTTGATGAACAATGCTAATCCAAGGAAATGGAGTATGATCACAACAGCACTCTTTCTGTATAAGAACAGTATAAGCTTCATACTGATCACTAACTTGTTAGATTAGACTTGGTAGAACTACAATTAGCAGCAGACTAATGCAGAGGATGGATGCCTGTGTATAGTGTCCAAAAAGGCTCAAGGTTTTTTTCTTTTCACCTTTTTTTCTTTTTACCTTAATGCATTCTATGCATTAAGGTAAAAAACCTTCTGGGTGCAGATCCCAACCCTGGCCTACCTTATACTTACCTGAGCCCCTTCTCGATCCAGCGATGTGCATGAGAGCAGTGGCTTTCCCGGGTCTCCATCTCCTCAATGGCTCATGCAACAGAAGAAGCCAATGGCTCCTGCTGCTGTCAATCACAGCCAGGGAGCCATTGAGGAGAGAGAAGGGGGCAAGGCCAAACTGTGCTCTGTGTAAATAGACGCGTCTTGAGAGCAAGCCTGCTCAAGTGTCCCTATAGCAAGAGGCATGCTATTGGGGGCACTCAGCATTGGGTAGGAGAAAGGAGCGCTGGTGGGGAACCCATAAAGAAAAGAATCAGGGCTGCTCTGTGCAAAACCATTGCACAGAGGAGGTACGGTAAGTATAACATGTTATTTTTTTTTTTTTAATTCTTTCCTTTAGAATTACTTTAAGACTTGGGCCATTTGTCATATTTAGACTAGCTGGTATTACCTTGTGGACCTGTTGTACAATATTCCCTTAAGGATCTGTTTTCAGCACGGAAAACCTACCAAGTGCTCCCTTTGTTGATCATTCTTGTTGTTAGTCTGTTCTCCCAGTTCAAGAAGCTTGATTCACAGTCCCGCAGATTCGGTGTCCTTCAAAGTTGTATTTCCCCTTGGTGATGATTCCTGTCCTAATCTGAGCATCAGGTTGGTCTCTCGGTCATTAGAAGTTCCACTGTCCTGTTGTGAACTTTACGTCTTCTTGTTCAGATTCAGGCATTGGTCTTTTTGATTGTTGCAGATGGCTCCTGGTTCTATCTTAGATCTGAAATGACTGTTGCCAATCCTCCAGTTGGACTTCTTTTAGATGTCCCAAATTTCTAAGAACTACTACATGTCTGCGTCCCTCAATGGATGATAAATAAAATAGGATTTATTTACTTATCGTAAAGTCTATATCATCAAGTACAGATGCCACCCCTCTGTATTTTGTTGGCCTTATTACCGCTTGGCCACAAAGGCATGATAGATGGTGGCAGCGTTATATTAGGCCTAGCCCTCAATATTTTTTGTTCTTTGCCAGTGTCCAAACCCCCTGTAGGCAGCAGTATAACTCAAATGTCCAAGAATATTACACTTCAATGTTCCAATGTCCCTCAATGGACATGAAAAAACGATTCTATGGTTAGTAGAAAAAAATCTTGTCTTCCCTATAGCTTTTAAATGCAGCAGAATCTTGGCAGCCTGCTAGTCCTATAAGGTAAACTCACAGCAGGTGTTTCTAAAGACCCATTCACACTATTATGTTGTGGTAATGTAGTTTATGTGAATGGCACCACAGCAAATCTTCCCTACACTCCTGTGTTGCAGTGTAATATGCAACAATGCACTAGCACTGCCAAAAATGTTGCATGCACAAATTTTGGTCCACCATGCTATGTTGGATTCAAATGAATGAGCTACTCTAATGCCAATGCATGTGACTAAGAATGCATTTAATCACAGCAGACCAGGCTCATGTGAAGGGCCCTAAACTGTTAGAAACCCTACTAGAAAGTCTTTATTAAGGATCTTTGAAAATGATTTACTTCACAAGACATACAGGTCAGCTTTGGCTTGTTTAAAGCTAATTAACTGCTTGTTGATAATGCAATACTTTAATGTTTAGGCACGGGTGCACTTTAATGTTTAGTTGGGAAGATGTTGAGGCCCTGTATACAGCCTAGGCTGAGGCTCCAGGGTCCTCCTCAGGCACAAAGTAAATGATCTACAAAACTAGAGCAAATGTTTATAGGCACCACAAGGTACCTGCATTTTACCAGTAATTTTAGTTTATACACTGTGGCAGACAAGACAGTCTCAATTAAAGTAGTTTTAATTACAGGTTTATTATGAAGGTAAAATTTGCAGGTTTCAAATTTTATATTTTTAACTTCTGAAAAAATGTGATAGTGTCATGATTTCCTTTTTAGTTATGTTAGCTATATGACATTTTAGATTTCTTCTTTTGTCACCCTTGCTAAAGGCAATTTGTATGAGGCTGAGGGACATGTGACCTTTACAACACTTTTAAAAATAATAAAAATCAGCTACTGTAGTGAAGACATCAAAGCCTAAAGGATCATTTCTTTGGATATTAGATATATAGGACACGGTGGCCTACCAAAACTCGCCTATGAACATAACAATCTTTTTGTATTAAATTTGACTTAACTCCTTGGTCAACAACTATCTGTCGCAATCTGCTGCAAAACATCACAATTTTGAAAATATCGTACTGACATTTTTTTCAGTCATCTTTTACACAGTTTATTATTTTGTGCATTTTGCAATTATGACATTCTTATCAGAAACAGATTGTTTTTCAAATGTGTTTCTTGTGTTAAAAATAAAAAAGAATACAAATTAAATCAGCCTCGTATAAATTGTGCTTATCCAATTTGAATCTATTGCATAAATGCTCAACATTATAGTATATTACTTACAGTAAATACCTTACTTGTAATGGATAGCTTTTAATATATGTTGTTTCTACTCCATTATGTCCACAGATGGCTTTGAGTATCCAACAATAGGCTGATGACAGTGCAAATGTGTAAGGACCTCTGATTTGTTGTTAATAATTATTCATTTTAATTTACATTTTTATACCGCTTTTCTTCCTGGGGACTCAGTGGTTATCAAATTGATGTTGGGGCAAATAGGTAGTTAGGCAGTGATCCTGAGTGTCCGCACTAGATAATAATGCAAGGGCCAAATTTAGATAGGAAACATTTGCTTTTGGAGTGTGGGAGGAAACTGGAATACCCAGGGGTAATCCACACAAGCAAGAGAGAACATGCAAACTCCATACAGATAGTGTTCTGCTTAGAATTCAAACCGAGGACCCCACTGCTTGTGAATGAGAAAGAATACAAGATCACAAGCACTCCACTAAACTAAAAGGGGCAAAGCCCCTATCTAAACAATTGAAGAGAACCAAAGAGAATGTCAGTCTTTCTAACAATGTAGGTTGTTTATTGGAGGTCAATAGGAAGCCACTAACACATTTCATGGATCTGTACCCACTTCTTCAGGGATAACTGTTATGGTTAACAGCAGTAAGTGAGAATAAGTGCTTGTTACCATTTGGAACTAGAGCAATATTGCTACTGTTCCAAGGTTAACCAACAGTCACACAGTTTACTGCTGGGCTTTCTTGCCACTTTCCTGCTTGTTACAATCACCTTATTACTGCACCATGTTCAGTTAAATAAAGAAGAAGGGGATACAGAAGGGGATACAGATCCCTGAAATGTTTCATCAACCATCAATAAATGCATTTTTTTTAAATACCAGTGGTATTTTTGATTTTCTTTCACCCTTTGGCTATAGGCCTTGATTGTCTTGTTGGAGTGAAGAAATTCTCACGCATGCAGCACAAGCATAACTGACATAGGGTGCATGGGATGTACAATGGTCATGGGTTGTGCTCACCTTTCTCTGGACATCTACCCAATGTCATCACATCAATTCTTCTGCAACATACAAGAAAATGAAGTAATGCCAATGCTGAGAAAACATGCCCACAAAGATGGGACATGAGTCACTGCCATATTAAAGTATAACTAAAGGAAAAACTTTTCTTTTTGTTTTGGATAGAGTGGAGAGGGATTAGAGTCCCTGACAGTTTTTTTCGCTGCCTGTACCCCCATTAGGGAGATTCACTCTCTCTATTTTTACTATTTACCATTATCATTGAAAGTGAAAGTAAAAAGAAAATCCCAAATTTTGGGTTGTCCCCAGAAAAGTAATAGATGGGAAATCTTCCAATGGGGACACTAGTTCTGCTGAGCTGGGGGTCCCCAAGAAATTCCTTTAATTTGCAGGGATTTCCTCTGTCTTCCTGTTTGGCTATAGGACAGGAAGTGAAGGGAAATCCCTGCAATGGGACACAGATGGCAAAAAAAACCTGACAGGGGTGATAACCCTCCCTTACTCTATCCAAAATGAAAAAAAAAATTGCCCATAGTTCTAATTTAACTAAGCAGAGTGTTTCTCTTACTACATTATTTGAATAATCAGAGATTAATCCAAAATAGAACCGTGCCACCTAGCGTACTAGCCAGGGAAAGACTAAATATGGAACCACCACAATCCTCTAACTGAATAAATAAATCAGTCACACTACTGATATGTAAACCATATATAATTTATAAAGTGCAACAATATGACAAAACATAAGACCCTAACCCCTAAAAGCAATTTTCCCATGTAACTCATTCAGGAGTCCTTTGAAATATAGGGACACAAAGATCCAGTAGAGGCTTGGAGCTTTTTTTCAGATTGTGCATTCTGCTCAAACTCTAGCTATAGTCTGAAGATACAGTATGTCTTCAAATGTTCTTTAGTGATCAAATATTGCTGATCTTTACATAAATCATGACACTATGTGCAAAGATATTTCATAATTACTCATTCCAAATACACTTGATAGTATTACGGACAAGTAAAACAGGCCATTTAGCATGTATAATGTAATCTAATATATCAATGGCTATCATCCATGGAATGCTTCCTACTACTTTCTATGATTCCAACCAGGATTAATTAGTTGTATCTCTATGCCTCTGAACAAATGAACCAGTTTAATGAAATTGATTACATTCTGCAGATTAATAAATAGCAAAACAATTTAAATGGCTGTTATCTCCACAAATAGATAGAAATGTTAATAGTGGAGTGTTTGGTAACACTTGTTTCAGCATTTTATTGTTGTGTTTTACATTGTCATTATCATTCACTATAGCTGTATTAATTAAATATATATACAGTATACCCAGAAAAGTTATAACTCTGGGTTTTTCTACTTTCCCTGGTGCAAAGATATAATTTCTTTATATTATTAAAACAAATCTATTCTCATTTTTGCTTTTACAACCTTTAGTGGGATTAGTGGGAAGCATGGCCATTACATTGGTGGTCAGTGTAGTTTGCCTTTACCTTAATGGTTAGTGGGGAGAAAACTCCATTGCACTGGGGATTCACATGAAAGACTGTACAAAAACCATAAAAGTATACACATGTAGCTGGGACGTTTATAGGTACATTAAAAAATACCATAATATACATGCAAATCATAAAATTACAAAATTTCTTTATTAGACAATGATAATAAAATAACATATCATGGCTAGTTGAAAATAATTTTTAGAGTCCTTGGACCAATAACTTGCAAAAAATATATACCACTATTTTCTCCACATTACATTAATTTTAATTAATGGTGGTGATCTGTAATTTTTAGCGGGACTGTGATATTGCGGCAGACAGATCGGATACTTTTCATACTTTTTTGGGACCACGGACATTTTTACAGCGATCAGAGCTAAAAATAGTCACTAATTACTGTATAAATATCGTTAGCAGTGAAGGGGTTAACACTAGGGGGCGATCAAGGGGTTAACTGTTTCCTAGGTAGGTGTTTCTAACTGTGGGGGGAGTGTAGTGACTGGGGGTGAAGAGAGAAAGCTGCTCCCGATCACCGGGAACAGCAGATGTCTCCCCACTTCCCTGTCAGAATGGGAATCTGTTTGTCTATATCAACAGATCCCCGTTCGGACTCTGTGAGGAGCGATCGTGGGTAGGCGGCAGACATCGCACCTGCTGGTCATGCGCATCGGCTCCAGAGAGTGCCCCCTACAGTCTCTTAAATCGCAGATTTGCGCAATAGAGCCGACATGCCGCCATCATACGACGCCGGCTGGATGGAAAGTGGTTAATGCGTGCTAAGCAGAAAAGTGCATATCAGTCACATAACACAAAACTGGCCAGGCTAGCTGTGGAAGGCTGGTACTGAACAAAGTGAAGCTTCCTCACACTTATCCTGTACTTGGTCATATGACCTGTGGTGTCACATGGTCAAGTACAGGGTCTGGCTGACTGGCATGTTGCTTTTTGGAAAATTTCCCTCTGTTTTGTACATTTGGTAGCATGATTCCTCTCAGCCTCAAAATCGCCAAACTTGGACTTTCGCCAAAGAATTTTTCTAAACTGGCATAGTCTCGGTTCACACTGCTGTGACTTGGGATCCAACCTGTGAGACCCCAAGACACATGACATGTGAAATCCCATGTTAGTCAATGATGGCTGTTAATTATTACTACTGAAGTCGCTCCGAATTTAGAAAAGGTTCCTGTACTACTTTAAGGAGACTTCTATTCGACTTGTGCCCATAGACTTGAATGGAAGTCACCTCCAAGTTGGATCCTCATCTATATTGATTTGATTTGGACCTGACATTACAGGAAGATTACCCAGGCATTCCCTGAAAGTTGCTTCAAGTCACCTCAAAGTCGCATCAAGTAGTACTCAAGTCACCAGCAAATCACTAGGAGGTTGTCTGGTAAAGTCGCACCATAAGTTGCGACTTTCGGGTCGTGGCTGTGTGAACCAAGCCTAAATGACTTCTAACACAGGGCTTGACAAATTTGCCTTGAATCTAGGAGCCAGCTGAAAAAGTTAGGAGCCAGTTTTTTATAGCGTAGTGTGGGGTTGTCAGCGCCAGGGGTAAGACAAGTAATTTGCGCCCCCCTAACCCTAACTTACTCACAGCAGAGCAGCCAGTCAATAACTCCACCATTACATCAGGGTTATAGGCTGGCCAGAAAGAGTGACACTAAAAAATCTGTTATGGGGGAAACTCCTTATTATGCCGAATGCATCGTGACTGCGGCATGTAAAACACCCTCATCTGCTGCCTAATGGAGCTTAAAGGTGGCAAAAACATGTCTCTACTGCACATTATTACCACCCAACTTGCACATCTAAACAAAGCCCTAGTGACATTGTAAATAAAATACAAAAAAAAGGTGAAAAGTATTTCAGCGCTGCTGATCTTCTGCTGCCTCTTTGCAGCCACTTCCTGCCTACATGTGTGTCCCCCACAGTGACTTTTCATTGCTCTGGTGGGTTTCCGGTCACCATGAAATACTGGAGCCCAGCTGCACATAGAGTGGTAATTGTTGATGGTACACAGGGCTTTATCACAATTTTGTTGCTTAGAATAAAGGTCACGTTTCTCGCAGTGTAACATCATCTTTCATATTATACAAAAAAAATAATGGGCTAACTTTACTGTTTAGTTTTTTTTTATTCATTAAAAGTGTATTTTTTTCCAAAAAATTGCGCTTGAAAGACCGCTGCGCAAATACCATGTGACATAAAATATTGCAGCAACCGCCATTTTATTCTCTAGGGTCTCTGCTAAAAAATAATATATAATGTTTGGGGGTTCCAAGTAATTTTCTAGCAGAAAACACTGAATATTTAATTGTAAGCCACTAATGTGAGAGAGGGTTTAGTCTTTAAATGGTTAAACTTTCCTGATAACAGCCCGGGAGATAATTGCTTTGAAAGAAGAAGATACATTGTTGTTCCTTTATTCTTTTAACTCTCAACAACTAGAAGAAGATACATTGTTTGTTACTTTTCTTCATTCTAAGTAGAAACAAATATCCCGGGAAGCCGGGCAGCGGGCCAAGTTTAACAGCTGTTCGATTAAGCAGAGAAGGCTCTCGGCTCTCGCTGAATCCAACACGCTGTTTTAACATGGGGAGAGAAGGAACGGCTGACACTCGCCAGGACGCGATTTCTGGTCGCCATGGCGACCTGGCGCCTGGGGTTTGTCGAGGCCTGTTCTAACACATATACTCACAGCTGCCTACTGTCTACTTCTACTGACCGTTAAATAGATGTAATCCAACATATCAATGACAATAGACCTTTATTCAGGATTTCAGGCAACTGCAACTTTAATTTCACTTATTATGTAACAATGTCAAAACTGATTTCATAGTCCCTTGTTTTAATCACTTGAAGGGGAATAGGAAAGCAGGGTAGTCAGCTTAAGGAGTTCAGGCATGTTTCATGTCAGACCTATGTTGTACAAAAAGAAAAATAAAGGTAGGCACAGAAAGTATGGCCTTAATCTTAAAGTTGCAGCATGAGGAAGTTAACAGACTGGGTGCAAAGAAAATAAGACCAAGTTTACAACAAAGCAAAAACAAAGAATATTTGTTAAAAGATTGGCTAAACACTGTTTCTGGGTTTCTGACTGTTTCATGTGGCCCTTTCTGCTCTTGTCAGTACTGAAGAAGAATAAAAAATGTGCTGCAGCAATGGTAGATACAAACTGAATGCACACAAACCTTAAAAACTACATCCCAATGGATTAGAGATTTATGTACAATAAAAGCCCAAGTCTAATTCATTTCATCTGCTGTGAATTGATATGAATCAGACTATGGAGTGCTGTTTGGGGGATTGCTGGCCTGTTGTGATTAGATTTTGCAGATTCTATTAATCCTGTGCAGAAGGTTATAGACCAGTTCTGGAGCCTAGCCAAAAACACATTTTATGTGTCATTTTCTGGACCTGCTTCTGGCAAAAGACCCATCAAAGACAAAGTTCAGCACAAGCCCATGGTTCCATTAAAGGGCCAGCACATCTGTGGACTTCCATCTGTCTCCGTTTCTTGGAGGTGTGGTGCACAGCTGTTCCAGTAAACAATTGTCTCCGCAAGGCACACTCAGCCAGTAGAAAATGAAAGTATACGATGAATGGTGAGACTCTGGACAGTTCTAAAATGGCCCAGTAAACACAGTAATTGAGAGACAGCTTCATCCCTGTTTCATAACACATAGAGAAAAGATTACCAAATTTGTTCCATATACTTTTATTAATCCATAGAAAAGTAAATTGTAGACGTATAGATTGTGCTTATGTAACTTGCTGGCACAGACTGATGGGAGTGAGTCATAATTTAAAGAGTGCATACTATTGCAATAAGCTTATTCTTATAAATCTCTACTGTCTCACCACCAGATGCATAATGAGTAATCGGATGATAAGTAATAACATGCTTTGAATGCAGTAATGGATTATTAAGTGGCACCCTTCTTTCCATTATCCAAATCTAACATACACATAAAAAATTATATATAGTATACAATACTGTGCAAACGTTTTCGGTAGGTGTGAAGAAATGTTGTAGTTAGAATGCTTACAAAAATATATACCTTAATTGTTTATTTTTTACCAATTTACAAATTGCAAAGTGAGTGAACAGAAAAAAAAAGTGTGACTGCTCTTTGGCTTCAAACCAGCACTTGCACACTTTGTACACTTGCACAAAGTCAAGGATTTTATAGGATTAGCATCAGGTGTATGATTAACCAATTATACCAAGCAGGTGCTAATGTTTATCCATTTTATATATAGGATAAAACACAGTCATTAACTAAAACAGGAACTGTGTAGGAGGCCTTTACTGGGTGAGGAACAGCCAAACTCTGCTACTAAGGTAAGGTTGTGGAAGACGGTTTCATGTCACAGGTCATATATCATGGCAGGACTGAGCACACCAACAAGACACAAGGTAGTTATACTGCATCAGCAAGGTCTGTCCCAAGCAAAAATTTCAAAGCAGACTGGGGTTTTAAGATTTTCTGATTTAAGTTCTTTTGAAGAAGCACAATGAAACGGGCAATGTTAAGCACTGTAGGCACAGTGGTTGGCCAAGAAAACGTATGCAACAAATGAAACACACATCATACTTACTTCCCTTCAACATCAGAAGATGTCCAGCAGTGCCATCAGCACAGAACTGAAGGAAACCAGTGGGACACAGGTACACCCATCTACTGTCTGGTGAAGTCGGCCAGAAGTGGTCTTCATAGATGAAATACGGCCAAAAACCCATACCTCTGTTGTGACCCAACTATGTACGAAAACATTGGAACTGGGGTGCAGAAAAATGGCAGCAGGTGCTCTGGACTGATGCCTCTGCACCATACCCTCCTGACCCCCCCACACCGTACCCTCCTGACCACTCTGCACCACACCCTCCTGAACTCCCTGCGCCGTACCCTCATGGCCCCTCTGCACCGTACCCTCCTGACCCCCCTGCACCCCTGCACCACACCATCCTGAGCTCTCTTCACCATGTTTTCCTGACCCCTCCTGCATCACACCTTCCTGACCCCCCTTACACCGTACCCTCCTGACCCTTCAGACCAAAATATTTTATTAATGTCATAAAGAGTCACTCAATATAACCAATAAGATTTCAAGTTTCCTTTGTTTAGAACTGGGGTCGGCAACCCATCGATCACAATCTGCTGGTTGACCGCGGGCAGGTGATCAGTAGATCGCGAGTAGATCCCTGCCTTGCAGACCAAGTGCATTCCCCCAGAGGTTTCAAGTGGCGCAGGCATACGGTCAGCCAATCCTAGGCTGCAGAGGCAGCCCGCACCCCACAGCCACACGTATGCAAAGGGGCGGGAGCTGCCTCCAGAATAGCTTGGGTGGGTTCGGGTTTTGAGCCTGTGAGGAAAGAGAGACCAGTGCTGCTGCAGACAGGGACAGCACTAGATTGGGAGAAGAAGCTAGTCCCCTTACGCTGTGCCCTACTCTGCCATAATAAGTATTTTTGTCTCATTCACCTTAGGCCGGATCTAGCCCTTCCAGCCTACCTTAACTATTATCGTGTTTTGATATATTTTGGACAGACTCCCTCCCAGCCAGTTGGAAATGTACACATAAGCCATTGGCTGCTGATTTTGTAGATGGGAAACATTATTACCAATGAATAAGTTACCAACTCTTTGTACCTGCTTGTTCACCCTGTCCCCCAATGGGCTGTTGTTGCTTTTATGTTTGTACATCTTTTATAAGCAATAAAAATAGAGGAATTAGGTAAGCATAAAGGGAGGAGCGGGGGCAATACAAACTATGGGACATGTTTTATCTTAATGCAAGGAATGCATTAAGATAAACATGTGTAGCCTTTAGAACCAATTATTTAAAGAGAAGTAAATCAAAGGTTTATTAATTATATAGTGCAGATACTAAACAATCATAGTGTGTCGTCTCTGCTACCCAAATAAGCTCAAAATTATTTTTTTACAAGATTTCTGGAAGAGCCGCTGAGCCTTCTCCAGAAACCGCAAGGCCTTGTCCGCCTTCTGGGTCTTGATGGAGCTCAGCGCGATGGATATACAGCGCTTCGTCTCGGCTCTTCCGCACGGACAAGGCGAGAGACATTTTTGGATACATTTGAACACCCCTCTTCTCGGAAATGGTGGGATTCCAACCTTTGGAGAGTCGCTGAGATGACTGATGCCATCTGACCACACGTTGGAAAGGGTATCGTTATCCCCCTAGTGAGGTCCTCTCCAGGATAAAGGTTTTCATGCTGGTTTCTTACCAGCTTCTGGTAAGCATATAAATCATTTGGTGGAGGATCCCACTCGTTTGATCTATTTTTGGCACTCGTCACTTTATACGTTGTCATTCACTTGGACACTTCTTAATGGTGAACATCAAGTAGCCTAATTTATATTGTCGGTTGGATTAATATATTTGCATGTTGGCTACCACCCTTCTGGTTTACAACTATTTGAACTTATTAGTATACACTAGACCTGTTGGTGTATGCTAGCAGTGCACTTTGAACCTTTTACACATACGTTTGTACTATTTAGCTAATGTATTTTGAATTTATATACACTTATTTTTCTCATTCCATATCGTTTATAATCACTGTGTCATTTTCAGTCCACATATACTAGTTCATTTGCACCATTTGTGATTTATTTATCCTTTATCTAATTTATTTGATGATTGTATCATTTTTCTGAGTAGCGCTGCACTTTATATCCTAGTGTTTTCCAATTAGTCTGTTGTCTTGCAAGCTGCTGCACTTGGGCTTTTATTAGTAAGAGTGGTATTTCTTTACTCTTTATTAAGTAAATTGTGTCACCTGTACCAGGAATTCTAGTGGGATGCCAGTATAACCAGTCTAGGACAAGAATTAAAAAAAAAAAGAATAGGAGATTTACAGGTCAGTAAGTTGCAGCACTCTTACTTTTAAATTTTAGGTTTATATACACTTTCAATTTTCAGGCAATTACCGTATATACTCGAGTATAAGCCGAGTTTTCAGCACACTTTTTGTGCTAAAAAAGGCCCCCCTCAGTTTATACTCGAGTCAGTGTCTGTGGGTGGTCTGAAGAGATGAGTAGATTCACATTACACAGAGCGCGCTGCTTCTAAGAGCTGCTCTGTGCATGAAACTGTGAGCTAATTACATTGGAATGTAGAGAGAGAGCTGTCAGATTTTGAACTTGATGTCAGGAGGTGGACGGGACCCGCGGGTGTTAGCTGTTCAGTCCCGCCCACCTCCGATCTCATTGAAGATCTGACAGCTCTCTCTCTGCATTCTCTGCATTCCAATGTAATTAGCTCACAGTTTCATGCACAGAACGGCTCTTAGAAGCAGCGCGCTCTGTGCATTGTGAATCTACCTTGCTCATCTCTTCTGCCAGTGCCAGCCAGTACTATCCAGTGCCAATCAGTGCCACCTGCCAGTACCATCCAGGGCAGGTGGTGGGCAGGTGGTAATGGCTACAATACCTCTTTTCTGGCTTCAATCCCTGTGTAATGGCTGAGTCCCTGTGTTCTGGCTACAATAACTGTGTTCTGGTTACAATCCCTGTGTTCTGGCTACAATACCTGTGTTCTGGCTATAATCCCTGTGTAATGGCCTGAGTCCCTGTGTTCTGGCTACAATACCTGTGTTCTGGTACAATACCTGTGTTCTAGCTACAATACCTGTGTAATGGTTCTCTGCCCCTGTGTTCTGGCTGCTGCATTTCCAACCCTAGGCTTATACTCGAGTCAATAACTTTTCCCATTTTTTTGTGGTAAAATTAGGTGCCTCGGCTTATTCGGGTCGGCTTATACTCAAGTATATATGGTACTCTAACTAAGCATAAAAACGACTTCATGAATTTTGAAGGAGGAAAGTGACAGAGGGGTACATTTATTTATTTGCTAAGACATGTTCTTTCATTTTAATATCAGCAAATTAAATGCTCAATTAGGATTCAACATATGGCACCATTTTCACCTGCTTTAACCTTTTTTTACAGTTTTAAACCCTGTGGCACAAATGAGTATGTGTGCATCCTCTTGCTTTCTTTCTTCCCTCTATACTGCAGTTGAACTTGATGTAAGGTGATGTGGGACACGAGGAGCTGAATCTGTGTGACAGGTTTCTTGGCAGTGTGACCCAACCTTGTCACTAAGCACACAGAAAAGAAGAGGCCTGCAGCAACAGAGACACTCAGATGCTCCCCTTACTCTATAAAGGGCTTTCTCTTACTGAAGAGATGGTATCCTGGTCCCCTGACAACGTGTATAATGTTCTACTGGGTGCCATCAAGACAAAGCAAGATACATCCACAAATATTTATATATCTATCTGACAGCTAGAATAACAGCTATGGCATGACACTTATCAGAACACATACTGACATATAGTTGGAACAACTGGAATATTTTCAGGATTTGTGTGCAACATATCACAGCCAATGGTTCAGCTGGGGAAGATTGTAATCAAAGTAGCAAAGCATTTATTTGAAATACGTTTGGATGAAATTGAACAATACAGGTAAATAACTGTAAACTGCAACAGGAGAAATCCCCATTTTTGCTAACTTGTTTATTATATTTGGGTTTCATACGCTTTTAAATTAACCACTTGCTTACTGGCTACTTGCTATAAAATTTTGAAAACAGGTAATTTTTCTCCTTTATTGATGTACGCTGACGAGGCAGCACTGATGGGCACTAATAGGCTGCACTGGGCACTGAGAGGTGGCACTGAAGGGCACTGAGAGGTGGCACTGATAAGGCGGTACTGATAGGTGGCACTGGTGGGCACTGATGAGGTGGCACTGGTGGGCACTGATGGGTGGCACTGCCGCACGGCACCAAAGGGCACTGATGGGAGGCACTGAAAGGCACTGATGGGTGGCACTGATAAGCGGCACTAATAGGTGGCACTGATGGGTGGCACGGATGGGCACTGGTAGGCACTGGTAGGTGACACTGATTGGCAGCACTGATATGTGGCACTGATGATGAGGCACAGATGGGCACTGGTTGGCAGCACTGATGGCCATTGATAGATGACAATGATGGGCATTGGTATGTGGCACTGGTGGGCACTAATAGGTGGCACTTGTGGGCACTGGTAGGCTGCACTGATGTGCACCTGTAGGTGGCACTGGTGGGCACTGGTAGTTGGCATTGGAGGGCACTGCATAGCAGCAGTTCCTCTCAGTGTGCAGGACCGATGTCCCGCTGTCGGCGTGAGGGGAAAAAAAGCAGATCACCAATCTTTTGTTTAGATCATGTGATCAGCTGTCATTGGCTGACAGCTGATCACGTGGTAAGGGGCCGGGACCGGCCCCTTACACTGATCTATGATCAGTTGAGTCTCATAGACTCGGTGGTCACAGAACGCGCCGCCCGCGCCTCGCAGGGGTGCGCAGGCGGCTCGTGCACGGGATGACGTCCATGGACGTCGTCCCGGCAATTCAGGTCCGCGCTGTAGTCGCCTTTTGGCTATAGTGCGGACGTCAGGTCTAAAGTGTTACTAAACCCAGGAGCCTGCATTCACTATATCTGGCCTCCCACAGTACACAGAACATGGAAATGCAATTCTTTTAGTAAATATAAACTGCTAAATACCATTTCTCATCAGCAGTATATAGCAGTCTTGTGACATCTATCAGTGTCTGTCTAAAGCTTGTAGAAGGAGTTTTCATTCTGCTCTGACTGTCCTATGTGTCTGCAGGACCCCTGACCCTCTGGACAGAGCTGATTGGCCCTGTGCTGATCACATACACTCTCCCAAGAGAAAAAAAACTCTCTAGCAAAGCACGTCAAACTGAGCATGTGCAGAGTGACTCCAAAGGCACTGTCTTATCAGGAGATGGATTGGGGACAGTAAAAGAAGAGGAGGATCAAAGGACAGGATCAAACAGCCTTTTTACAAAATGCGGAGAATTAACCCCTTAGGTTCCACAGTGAGTATAACAAGCATGCTTTGCTGCAGATACAGACTGATTTTACTGAAATATGTGAAACTATTAACAAAATGCAGTTGCTATTTCAAATCATTAGATGTATATACCTCAAAAGGCCCACATGATTAAACCCTGTGTGCAAATCGCGCTTGCAATATTAAACAGTTACTTAAATAATGTGCAACTATATATTTTTCCAATAGAATTATAAACCAGTGTCAATAAATCATGTAATGAAATAAATTATGTAGAAAAATAAAGGAAATTGTAAATCTAAGTGCTCAGTCCCAAAGCAGTATTGTGATGTGTTGAAAACAAGTCCTCATCATCCGTTAAGGGCGCACTGGCGCCGCCCCCTCTGTCCTCGCCACCTCCCTATATGCTATGGATAGATTCATGCATAGCACCTCCCCCATTCATTACCACGGCGGGGGGGTTTCTTTGAAGCATCTCATTAGAGCCCTAGGCTCTAATAGGCTTCAACACAGAGTGGCTTGTGGCACAGAGTGTGGCGCCACAAGCCCTTAGAAAGGCAAATAATTATTTGCCTTTCTAACACTGAACCACCTCTCCACCAATCAGGAAGCACATGTATGTTACCGGTTTCCCAACTGGCGGAGAAGACAGGCGATCCTATTGGACACCTTTCTTGGAGGAGGAGGGGGATGCACGGCCTAAGCCAAGCTGCTCGCCGGCATCGCTGCCTGCCTACTGCCCGCTTCCTAGATGGTGTAAGTGCGGGACCATGATGTCCCAACTGCCCTGGGGGGTTACTGTCAGTGCCGCGAGCCCTGCAGCGGGGGGAGGGGATAGATGGATGCTAGGTACCCCTCTGGTGATACTATATACCCCTCTGGTGATACTATAAACCCCTATGGTGATACTATATACTCATCTGGTGATACTATATACCTCTCTGGTGATGTGGTATATACTCCTCTGTTGATGCTATATACTCCTCTGGTGATGTTCTGGTGATGCTATATATACTCCTCTGGTGATGCTATATACTCCTCTGGTGATGCTGTATATACACCTCTGGTGATGCTATATACTCCTCTGGTGATACTATATACCACTCTGGTGATACTATATACCCCTCTGGTGATGCTATATACCCCTCTGGTGATACTATATGCTCCTATGGTGATGCTATATACTCCTCTGGTGATGCTGTATATACCCCTCTGGTGATGCTGTATATACCCCTCTGGTGATGCTATATACCCCTCTGGTGATGCTGTATATACCCCTATCTGGTGATGCTGTGTATACTCCTATCTGGTGATGCTGTATATACTCCTAACTGGTGATGCTGTATACCCTATCTAGTGCAGCTGGGCAGTATACGCCTGACACAGTGGGTGAAATCTATAAGGGTTGGGGCTTATGAGAAGTGGGAGGGGTCAAAAAGGAAGGGCGGGGTCTGGTGACCCCCCATCCTAAAATTTCACCACTGCCACTGCTCATCATATAATAAAGTGCCTTGTGCTCTCTTCAGCTATAGTGTTCACTGTATGTTGACCCTCTTGTCATATGACATAGAAAAGTCACCAGTGTATCCAAATGCCAAGGTTGGTTGGTTATGGAGAAAAAGGAGAGAAGGATGGGCCTCTCATAGTGTGAAAAATTTCTAATTTGTTTCAAAATTGATCCGTATTTGTTGTACATTCCAAAAAGTAAAAAACATAGGTGTCCCATTAGCACAGTGCAAGCCGTGGGCCGCTAGACTTTTGTTACGTGATTTATTGACACTGGTTTCTATTGGAAAAAGATATAGTTGCACGTTATTTAAGTTTTTAACTGTTTAACCGCCTCAGGACCGCCCACCGTCAAATGACGGCGGAGCGGTCCTGCTCTCACAGCGGGTGGACGTCATATGACGTCCTCCCTTTAAGCCGGGATTGCGCACGATCGGGCGCGCACCCCCGACAGGGGTGAACAGCCATTGGTTATGGTTGTTCACCACGTGATCGGCTGTGACGAAGTCACAGCCGATCACAAATGGCACGCCCGCCATTCGCACGGCGGCTGATACCTTGTGATCGGCTGTGATCTACTTCACAGCCGATCACATGTAATGTAAACAGAGCGGTAACTCACTGTTACCAGCTCTTCTCTCCTCACACAGAGTCCAGTGTGAGGAGAGAAGAGCTGGGATCAGTGAGTTACTGATCTGTAAAGTGAAATCACACTGACACTGACCCCCCCTGCCCCCCCAATGCACCTGTCACCCAACAGTCACCACATCTGCCCCTATAAAGGGTACCTGTCATCATAAAGTGTACCTGTCCTCAGACTGCCATCATAAAGAGCACCTGTCACCCATCACCCGTCAGTGACCGTGGCATGTCACCTGTCACTGACCACCGCCAGTCACCCGTCACTGACCACCGCCAGTCACCCGTCACCCATCACTGACCACCGCCAGTCACCCATCACTGACCACCACCCGTCACCCATCAGTGACCACCGCCAGTCACCCGTCACCCATCAGTGACCACCG
>BLSH010359464.1:1157999-1175986 GCA_018402905.1 Glandirana rugosa
CCTCCCCCCCCCCCCCCCTCCACATAGGCATAGGAATGAACATGTAGATCTGTATTCTGAATAGACAAGATCCCTGCTTATCTCCCTCCCCGTCACAAATTTGGGCTAATTTTATCTGTTGTGTCTGAACGTCTCAGAAGTTAGACATGCTGATAACAGAGGAACGGAGCACCAGAGAGAAATGGCACTTAGAGCTCTGGAGAGAGATGAGTAAACAGTGCAGATGTATGTGCTTAGTTCTAATTTCATGACTGGGGTTTACAACCACTTTAAACCAACTTCTGCAATGCTTTAGTAAACTTGCCATGGCCAGTGGTCAGGCTAGAATCCAGGCACAGTACTCCTTATACTTACAGGGATTTGAATGCAGAGAATCCATATGAGTGTCAGCCAGTGGTGTCCTCACAGCTGTAAAGCAGAGCTCAGTTTCTACTTCTAGGTCTAATTACTAGGTAGGTACCACATTTCGGGTTCAAACCCTTTCGCACAAGGGCACATTACACTTGCCCCTTTATAGTATATTCGGAGGCACTGGCCGTAAACTACAGTCATGGTCCATAATAATAAAAAAAAAAACATGTTGGCAGCATCCTGCATATAGGGTTGCCACCTTATCCCTTTAAACCTGAACACATATGAATTACACAGGTTCTAAGGCTAATTGAATGCAGATAAAGCACCAAGTGAGTTTAATTACCACCTTAATCAGCCTCAGAACCTGTGTAATTAATATATGTTCGGGTTTAAAGGGATTAGGTGGCAACCCTACCTGCATACCCAACAAAAGTACCAGACAGACATGACATAAAATGTAAAAATAAAACATATGCTATTTGATAAGTATATACAGTACATATCATAACACCGGTACACTTATATTAGTATTAAAGTATGTGTTAACACACTGCTTTAAAAAGCCATTGGGATACAGCAAATGATATTACATGGGTCAAAACGCATTTTGTTTTATTAAAAAATATTTGTCTTTTTACCATATTTTATTCTTTATTCAGTGGTCATGTGACCACACAGCCTCACCCTGTCCCTTTATCATAGCGGGGGCATATCTATATCTTATATATAGGGACACATTAGGAATATATGTTCCCTGTCTGTGGCTTATATCACACACAGCTAAAAGGATTATGTCACACAGCAGGCAGGTGGGTAGGATTTGGTGACACACTGGGCAAGCAGCCTTACATCACGTGTCTGTGTGTGCTGTGTTCCAGAACCAGCTGCAGTTTGGCACTAAGGTTCCGGCTAGGATCGGCTATCAATCAACCACTGGGTGGGAGGCGTGGCCACAAAACTGACCACAGGGGGCACAATCAAGCAATCTCCCAACCACAAACTGACCAGGCCAACACAGATCTAATTCTATGCTTGATGTGGTCAGTTTAAAACAGGGACTAGGGATATAGGCAGGATCACCCATTTTTTTTAAAGCAAAAGACTAAGGGCTGGTTCTCACCACAAAAACGCACTTCAGATCCATTCTGGATCCGTTTCTGCAAGCATGTTTATAATGCGTTCTTAACATGTTCTGGTGCATTTTTAATGCGTTTCTGGATGCATTCCAGATGCTTTTTTTCTTCTTTCTTTCTGTTTTTGCTGTGTTTTACCATACTCCAGTAAAGTCCAGTGCAGGAAAAATGCAGCATGTTCTATTTTTTTTTTCTGGAATGCCCTGGAACTGACTGCACTGGTGTGAACTCAGCCATTGGGAACCATATAACCATTTTTTATGCATTTTTGATGCAGGAAAACTGTGTGAACTTGCTCTAACTCAGAAAAATGTTAGAGGCTGGATTTTAAAAAACGGAAAATTTATATCAAATACTTACAGTAATTTTCCTTTCCTGATAGACTCCATGGCAGCATACGCGTGGGTGGCTCCGCCTCCGCAGCCACCCCATAGGACTCCTCTCCTATAAATCTTTGCTCTACCCAGCATGCTGTGTTCCGTAACTAGCCTACTCCGGCATTTGGGCGGGAACTCCTGTTGCCAAGGAGTCTATCAGGAAAGGAAAATTACGGTAAGTATTTGAAATAAATTTTCCATTTTCCTGACAGACTCCATGGTAGCATACGTGTGGGGAATAACTCCCTTCACACACGGGTGGGAAATGCTGATAACAGAAAAAAAGGTTTAATTATTGTCAACTGACCGTGGACCCAGTGCAGTCCTGAAGGTAATCCAGGTAGCCGTGGTGGATGCTCCCCAATCCTCAGAATACCTCTGCAACCTATTTGACTGTTCTTAGGACTATCCTTAGATGGCTTGGAGGGCTTGGTTCCCCTCATGTCACTGGAGCTACAGTTATTAGATGAGCTCATTTTTGCTGCTACAATTGTAAGTGTTTTTATACCTTTTTAAATAAAGTGTCTAAATCACAGGTGTCAAACACAAGGCCCGGGGGCCGAATCCGGCCCTCCAGGTCATTTCATGTGGCCCTCACACCTGTCCTGCAGCTGCAGCACTCCCCTCATCTCCACCACCCCTGTCTCAGCAGTCTGTCTCTCTGTGCAGCTGCAGCACCCCCTCATCTTCATCTCCCCTGGTCTCAGCATTCAGAAGGCTCCAGCTCTCCTCTGGTCCTCCTCCAGACCCTGCACTTTCTAATTCTCAGCTCTGCCCCCACTGTGATGTAAGGAAGGGTGGGGGACCCTTGACTTCTGATGGTGGGGGGAGCTCTTGGCATCAGTTGTAAGGGGGGGTGGTGCTTTGAACATCTAGTCTTAGATATACAACCGGCCCTTTCAGGGCAACCATAATGCTCATACGGCCCACGATGAAATAAAGTTTGACACCCCTGGTCTAAATGGTATTACACTATGGAGGTTTTCCCTTCTCTTTTCATCCATTGAGCGGTTCAACATACCATCTAAGGATACTGCATACTTCAGGACTGCACTGGGTCCACGGATTCCTTGCTGGTTTTTTTACCAGTATCTGGTAAGCAGGCTACTTCATAGATTCCTTATCCGAATTTTGGATTTATTTATCACTTATACTTGGTGGACTTTTTATGTTATCATACAGGGGGACTATTGCGTCCCTGTTTTTTTTTTTTTCACTTTTCTTCACTTTTGATGGACTATTCATTAGGACTTTCATATGCCATGAATAGGAACATCTAATTTGGGTTGACACAATTCATATTACTATGTCACGGATTATTTGTCTTCTTTACTAGCGCTGCATTTTTTGTTTTTTTCACTAGTTTGCACAAATTGATCAGTTTGTTTTGTGTGCTGCTGGTTGTATCTTGTATTTTGTTTATATTGGAGGGCACGGTTTTTTCACTTTCTTATACTGACTATATCAAGCCCAGACTTAAGGAAACTAAGAATATCCGCAGTACTTGGAGAACTAACCAGGCCAGGTCTTGTACTCATGTGAAGGGAGAATCTCGCCCAGATCCGTTCATAGGTTCTATTCGTGCTTCCCCTTCTGGCATTCATAAGGGTTGGTATGGCTTCTTGAGGGCAGCCTAGGGCTTCTAGCCTTTCCCTCTCAACCACCAGATCTTGAGGTGCAGGACTGATGGGCAAGGATGGAGATTTTTCCCCTGTGAGAGAAGATCTGGTCTGACCGGAAGAGGGACCGGGTCCCTGAAGCTGAGGAGTGTGAGAAGAGGGAACCACGGTCTGTTTGGCCAGTAGGGATCTCCACCGGCTCCGACCTGAGCCTCTGCAGGAACTGAAGTATCAGCAGAATCGGAGGAAAGGCGTAAGCCCTGCGAAACCTCCACTGGTCTGAGATTGCGTCTATGCCGCAAACTTGGGGATCTCGGGATCTTGTGTAATACTTGTCCAACTTGCGGTTGCAGGCCGAGCAAATAGGTCCACCTCTGGAGATATCCCCAATGTCAGGATCCACTTGAATACCTCTTCGTGCAGGGACCACTCGTTGTTGTCGAGATGGTGTCTGGAGAGAAAATCCGCCTGGGTGTTCAGAGTGCCTGGAATATACACTGCCGAGATGTTGCTTAAGTTTCTCTGAGCCCAATCCATTATTGGCTGAACTTCCCTCAACAATGACCCGCTGCGGGTCCCTCCCTATCTTCTCACATAGGCCACTGCTGTCGTGTTGTCCATCTTTTTTTTTAATCAAAAAAACCAAGTTTATTCAAGGATTTGTACATGGTATACATCAGAACAGTATCGTGAGTACACATATCGTAGGATATACAAATTCTAGCATTTGAAATATCACAAACAGGAATATGTAATAGAGGGATCTCCAATGGGTTTACTGCCACAGATGCTTCTAGATTATAACAGTCTGGGGTTACCCACCCCACCTGTTCTGCCGGATACCCGATACATGCCGTCAGATTTATAGGTTATCAATTATGTTTCTAGAAAAGCCACTTCTCTCCTTACCATGACTGGTGGGCCTCTAGCTAGGGGTAATGTAACAGGCTATGTTGCACATGTATTGGTGTTAGCCAACCAGTCACCCCATATTTTGGTGTATTTAGCTGGACATCCTCGGTGATCATAGATCAGTTTTTTATGGGGTAAAGTTATGTTAATTTCTCGGATCCAGTCCTGAAACTTGGGGGGATTGGGCCTCATCCAGTTTTTAGCTATCACCTTACGTGCTGTATATAGGGACTCCCGGGTAAATGCTGCCTTGTATCTGTTCAAGTCTACTGTGGGGAGAAGTCCAAGTAGACACAACTTGGGGTCTAAGGTGACCGGGGATCCCATGTCATCACGTAGGAAGCGTATTACCTGCAACCAGAACGTTTGAATAGCGGAGCAGGCCCAAATGAGGTGATAAAAGGTGCCCGAGGTTCTCTGGCACATGGGACACATAGGGCTTGCAGAGGGGTGGAATTTAGCAATCCTGCATGGGGTGAGATAGGAGCGGTGTATGATGTATAGTTGTGACAGTCGATCGGGCAACCTAGGGGAGACCATTTTCACCCCGTCTAGGATATCTTCCCAATCCTCGTCCGTAACCTCCCCGAGGTCTGTCTCCCATTTGGTTTTGGTGGCGGTGACTATCTCGGATGACACATGAAGACGCAAATGTACGTAGATATTGGATATCAAGTGTGGGGGATCATTTCCTAGTATGGTTTGTATAAAGGGGATTTTAGGAAGTGACAGGGGCCCATTCACTATTTGGGTTTGTAGGGCATGTCGAAGTTGGAGGTATCTGAACAAAAGGTGGTTGGGGAGTGAGAATTCCTCCTTTAATTCCTGAAATGTTTTAATACCTATAGGGGAAAGCACTTGGTGTAGGTACACCACGCCATGATCAATCCACGGTTTAGGTTCAGGGATCAGGAGTAATTCGGGGAGGTCCCGATTGTACCACAGGGGCGTGTGGGTGTGCCAGCTGGTGACCTTTAGCTTTCGTAGGGCCGTACGCCATACATACTGGTAATGAGGTATCATGTCTCGTATGGGTGTACGGGGAGATCTATGTATCGCATCCCGGGATATAATCTGTATGGGCGAGTGTGCTAAGCCATCAGGTTTGCCAGTGAGTAGGGAGCAGAACCGAGACTGTTCCGTTTTCGTGTAGTGGTAAAAATGTGAAATTTAGGACGCCAAATAGTAATCTTGAAAATCTGGCATTGCTGCACCGCCCTGGTCTGCCGGGTTCTTTAGGGTAGCCCATGTCAATTTGCGTCTGTTTCGTCCCCATACGTAGGAGTTCAGTATTGAATCAATTGTTTTAAAGAATTTGTGGGGAATGGGGAGAGGAGCATGCCATAGTAAATACAGCATTTTGGGTAATAGAATCATTTTAATGATATTTATACGGCCATAGACCCCAAGGGGAAGTTTGGCCCATGACTGTGTTTTATTTTTAATTAGTTGGATCAGTGGGGTGACATTGAGTGACATGTAGTCCCTGGGATCTCTAGTTACTAGGACTCCCAAGTATTTAATGGCGGATACCCAAGGCAGGGGTAGTGGAGGATTCGTTAATGGGAGGGGAAAATGGTCCAGGGGAAGAATTTGGGACTTAGACCAGTTTATGGTGAGGCCGGAATATTTTCCCATGTGTGTTATGGTGGATAGGGCTTCTGGGAGGGACGTGCCTGCATCTGATAGGTATAGTACCATGTCGTCAGCATATAGTCCTAGTTTTTCCTCAAAGCCACCTACTCTTAATCCCTTGATCAGTGCATTGGCCCTAATGGAGATGGCGAGGGGTTCGACCACCAGTGCATACAGTAGAGGGGACAAGGGACAGCCCTGACGGGTGCCCCGTTCCAAGGGGAATGGTTCAGAGAGCCACCCGTTTACCATCACCCTGGCCCTAGGGGATTGATACAACACTTTGATCCATTTAATAAAGTTGGGGCCAAAGCCAAAGCTTTTAAGGCACTCCCAAAGGAATCCCCACTCCACCGAGTCGAATGCCTTGGCCGCATCCAATGCCACCACTGCTCTCGCCCCGACTCCGTCATGGGCCGTTTGTATATTCATAAATAGTCTCCTGATGTTCATCGCTGTATTTTTTCCAGGCATGAACCGTGTTGTCCATCTTTAGCATGACTGAGGCATTCATTGACAGATGTTGGAAGGCTAGTAGAGCCTTGAACGCTGCTCGTAGTTCCAGGATGCTGGAGACTATTTTCCAAGAGGAAAAATCCCATTTGCCCTGAGCCATCTCTGATTGACAGTGGGCTCCCTAACCTGAATTGCTGGCGTCCGAGGTAATTGTCACCCAGGTGACCGGCTTCAGAGAGTGACACTTGGAGAGGTTCGACCTCTGAAGCCACCAATGTAGAGACTGTCTCATGGAAGATGTAATTTGAATCTGTTGGGTGTTGCTGTGGGACTCCCACTGCTGCAAGAACCTCTGGAATGGATGTATCCTCCACTGGGCCCACTTCACCATCGGAATGGCGGCTGTCATCATCCCAATAACCCTCAGACAATGGAGAGCTGAGAGCCATGGAGACTAGAGGGCTCGATAGATTCGGTACTGGATTATTCTTACTTTTTCCTCTGGCAGAGAGATGGTCGCTGTCTCTGTGTTGAAGAGTGCTCCTAGAAAGATGAGAGATTGAGACGAATGCAGATGACTCTTGTCTCTGTTCAGTAACCAGCCGAACTCTTGCAAGGTGTTGACTACTAAGTCTTGATGAACCAGCAGCTGTTCCCTGTCTTGGGATAACAGAAGGAGGTCGTCCAAGTAGTGATACAGACGCACTCCTCTGACCCTCAACAGTGCCACTACTGCCAGCAGCACCTTGGAGAAAACTCTTGGAGATGTTGTGAGGCCAAATGGAAGGCAGGTGAACTGACAGTGTATCTGGCCTATGGCAAAACGTAGGTAGCACTGGAACTCTGCTGCTACTGGAACATGAAAGTATGCATCTTTCAGGTCGATGGAACTCAACCAATCTCCCGGCTGTACTTCCTGCTGGATAGAGTTCAGAGACTCCATCTTGAATCTCTCCTTCTGAATAAATCGATTGAGGTGAGTCAAATCGATTACGGGTCTCCATGAGCCATTTTTCTTTTGAACCAGAAACAATGGAGAATACATCCCTTGTCCTTTCTCTTCGTCTGGCACAATCTTGACCGCTTCTTGGTCTATCAGTGTCCTCACATAGGTAAACAGAATTTCCCTTTTTTCCCTTGACAATGGAATAGCCGTAGGGACAAATCTTAGTTTTGGGCTTCTTCTGAATACCCAGGAGTGACCCGCGGACACAGTTCTGATTGTCCAAAAGTCGCAAATTGAGGCCGCCCAGACATGTCGGAAGTGAAGTAGGCAGGCACCTACTGGGCATGTCTGAGCGGGCCCAACCTCAAAAAGACTTAGATGGACCCTGTCCGCCTGTGGAACCTCCCTTTGAGGATTTTTGGTTTCCTGCTCGCCTGCCCCTCCAGGATCTGCCGAATTCGTGCCCAGGCTTGTAACTGTGTGCTTCTTTACCGTGATCAAAGCCTTGTTTTCTTGCTGAAGGACGCTTCAGTCCTGGCTGCCGCCAATCCTGGGGAAGAAAACCAGACTTCCCTCTCGTGGCCCGCGTGATGGCTTCATTCAGCTTATTCCCAAAGAGAGAAGCACCCTCAAAGGGAATCCGGCACCATGCCTGCTTGGAGGCCGAATCTGCCTGCCACGGACGGAGCCATAGAGCCCGCTTAGCCGTGACTGATGCCAACATCACTCGAGCCACGAGACGAATAATTTCAATGGATGCCTCCCCCATGAAGGCTGAAGCCATTCTCAGTTCTTGAATGGGCGAGCTTCTGGCTGCTTCAGTGGAAAAGCCAGCTAAGATTATCTCCACCTTGTCTGACCAGATCTCCATGGCCTTGGAAAGTGTTGCCAAGGCTAAAGCTGGTTTACGCGCCATCCCAACTGTTAGATATACCCGCCTTAGATCCGTATCAATCTTTCTTTCTAAGGGGTCTTTGAAGGAGACCGTATCTTCCAGGGGGAGGGTTACATATCTTGCCAATCTCATGGGGGCCACGTCCACAAGCGGTGCTACCTCCAACTGCTTCACTTCTTCCTCCTTAAAAGGATAAAGCTTTTGTACTTTTGAGGCAAGTGAACCTCTTCTCTCCACCTTACTCCATTCATCTGTGATAATTTCCCCCAGCTCTGCTAGGAAGGGAAAGTGAGAGCGCTCTTTACTAAGCTGTTTAAACAGCTTCTTTTGTTTGGAGGTGGAACTTCTGCTTCTTCCAAATCCAATGCCTCCTTGACAGCTTTGACCAGATAGGGTACCAATGCGTACCTAAACCCTACTTCGGGTGACTCATCCTGTGACTCACTGTCTGAGTGGTCTGAAGATTGCTGGTCAGGCTGGAAGGGATCCAATTGATCATCCCCATCGCTCTCAACTGTCAGTAATCTGGAAGGAACTGCAGAAGATGCAGGAGGCTGGTGGGTTTCTCTTTCAAGCAAGGAGTCATTAACAACCCGTCTAATTACAGCCTCCAGGTGCTGATCAGGGTTTTTTCTTTCGCCTACTGCTTTTCCATAGCAGGAGTCACACAGGGATCTATCCGCAGACACAACCACTCTGCATCCCCAACACTCTTTCTCCCGGGGACGGGAAGGGGAGTGGTGACGTGTCACTTCACTGCGGTGCCCTGACCCTGAGCGAGATCTATGCTGTCCAGATCTAGATGATGAATGACGATGTTGGTGGTGAGATTTGGAAGATTTGCTATAGTCACTCTATCAAGTAGTCCCCACCCCCCAGGCTAATCCCCCCATCCCAGGAACCTACTGGTACCTGTCATGCGAGGGCCGGCCACTAGGGGGCAGAGAAGAATCCATTGTGGACTGAAGACCTGTAGGAGAGAGGAAGAACAGTCTCCAGCCTGTGTCTAAAGCAAGCACACAAACAACCAGCTTCCCCTCTCCCACTGCCATCCGCTTACCTGGAGAGCTTGACCACACAGCCTGGGGAAGTTGCCGCAAAGCCCACAAGCATTCCCGAGGCTGTGCGGGGCTCTCCGGCTTAAAAATAAGCGGTATGACGTCATCACCCGGCGCCGCCAGGATCCTGAGCGTGCGCATGCACACAACAGACCTTCGTTCGTATTTCTCAGATGCGCATGTGCCGAACGAACGTACGCACGTACGTACGAACGCTGGAGACGGAGGTGGCGGCCAGTACACAGTAGCCGCCATGACTGTCAGCAGAGCAAGCCCAGGACAAAGGAAGAGAAAAAATAAAAAAGCACAATACCACAGGTAAAAACACAAACACTTGCTGCCATGTGAAGCCAGAAAAAGGGTAGATCTCACCACTTCTGCCGCCGCTATGCCACCAGGGAAAAAACGAGTCACGCATCTCGGTGTCCAAGGGCAGATAATGGCCACCCGCTCTCAGCTGGGCTATTAGGCCAGCGCACATAAATCTTGAATCTTCAGCGCTTACTCTGCTCGCTCCATACCCCGCTCTCAGCTGGGGCTTGTAGGAGGGACGTATTCTCCTGGCCAAGACAATAATACATGGTAAGGCATCTTCGGTAGCTTTAACCATCCACTTGGTCCAACGGAGGAGGACAAAAAAGGAACACGGCATGCTGGGTAGAACAAAGATTTATGGGAGAGGAGTCCTATGGGGTAGCTGCGGAGGCGGAGCCACCCACACGTATGCTGCCATCGAGTCTGTCAGGAAAGGCTGTATGTATAGAAAAGCACATACAGTATATATCCAATCATAATTTTTGGAGTAGCCTACACTTTAATGGGGCTGTTAGGGATGTAAGTGAAAAAATGGAAATTATATCATATAACCACTAGATGGAGAAATAACATGCACCATAAAAGACAATTAGCTACTGCCAGTGTAACAAAGAAAAGATACTTGTAACAAATGTAGCAATAAAAAAAGCCAACCATGTAAGGGTAGATTTGGACATGCATCTAAATCTCCCTTTCCTCTGAAGCTTGTGCCCAGACTGCACACCAGAAGCTACTGACAGGAAATGAGGAAGCAATGCAATGCCTCCTCATCGCCTGTTTAACCACTTCAGCCCCCTGAAAGGATTTACACAATTCCTGACCAGAGCATTTTTTGCGATATGACACTGCGCCACTTTAACTGACAATTGGGCGGTTGTGCGACGTTGTACCCAAACAAAATTGATGTCCTTTTTTCCCACAAATAGAGCTTTCTTTTGGTGGTATTTGATTACCTCTGCGGTTTTTATTTTTTACGCTATAAACATAAAAAGACCGACAATTTTGAAAAGAAATCTATACTATTTGTTAATTATTTATTAAGTATCTATACTTTTTGCTATAATAAATATCCCCCCCAAAAAAATATATATATATTCTTCTACATATCCCAATAAGCGTATATTGATTGGTTTGCGCAAAAGTTATAGCATCTATAAAATAGGGGATAGATTTATGGTGTTTTTGTTTATTTTTTACTAGTAATGGCGGCGATCAGAGATTTTTAGCGGGACTGCAACATTGCGGCGGACAGATCGGACACTTTTGACACTTTTTTGGGACCACTGACATTTATACAGCGATCGGTGCTATAAAAATGCACTGATTACTGTATAAATGTCACTGGCAGGGAAGGGGTTAACAATACTGGTGATCAGAAGAGCAATCCAAAAATTGGTGAATCCAGTATTGTTTATCAATTATCTTTTTTTCCCACGGGCTATAAAACTGCAGGTTGAACATTTTTTCTTTTTGCATCAAAAAGACCATCGTGTATTTTTGGATTGGGATTCTAGGTATTGTGATTACTCTGCTTCTATAGCATCGGTAGTGCATCACACAATTTATTTTTGAAGATTGTACTGTGTTCCTAATAATCATCTAGATATTTTTTATATGATATTTTATAGGCATATTTTTGATTCATTTAGGGTTGTGCCAACTTGTTGTGTGGGTAGGAATTAGCACCAGTGGATTTCAAGTGGTGCTTGGATAAAACACCCTAATAAAGCAATTCTAGATCTAAACAAACCAAGGTAGCTGTATTTTCATGAACAGTAGAGAAAGATATCCCAAAATAATTCTTGCTGCAAATGTAACCATCCCAAATGGTTAAAATATTGTCAATATGTACTTATTTTATACATTTTTAACATATATTCATATCCTATGTGTCTTCCATTTTTAGTTTGGCTTTTAGGCCTCATACACACGGACGTTTTTTGACGCCGGCGTTTTCTGGCGTTTTTTGCAGCTCTCCATGTTAGTCAATGACCACATAAAAACGTCTGCGTTTTTGAGCTGTAGATGGGGTCGGCGTTAGTGAGCTGAAAGTAGAACCCACGGCCATCGCATTCTGAGGCTGTAACGTTTTGGCATTTGACGTTGACGCCACAAAACGCCAACTAATGCCAACAAAGGCCAACTAATATTGTACCGGCGTTTTCTGGTGTTTTTTGAAGCCAACGTTTTTAGGTTGAAAAATAGCAGAGGGATGATTTTTTTTAAAAAACGCCTATTGACGCCGACGCTCACTTACGCTCACTAACGCCGATGCATAACGCCGAAAAACGCTGATTTTTTTTCCTTGACGTCGGGCCCGACGTTTTGTTAATTTTTAAAGATACGCCCGTGGGTATGAGGCCTTATTGTTACATTTGTTTCAAGTATAATTTCTTTGCTATACTGCCAGTAGCTCACTGTCCTTTATGTTATAAGTGTATTTCTCCATCTAGTGGCTATATGGTGTCATTTCAGTTTTTTTCCCTTCATATCCCTATAACAGACCATTTCCAGTGTTATCTTTATCAACTAGCATATCTATTATCCTATATTTTTAAATTTTATGTCAAGTCTGCCGGGTGTTTTTGCTATATACTGTATGCACAATTCCCCCAAAATGTATTTTTTATTATGGGCCATAAAAAATATGCATCCCTTTTGTAGGTGCGGCATTGCCATTAATTCCTAATGGCACCCCAACTCACTTTGATTTTGCACTTGCCAAAAGGCATTGTAATAACAAGCATGTTTTTTTTTTTTTTTAAAAGGGTCGTGCACTTCTTTTGTGGGATTTTCTATGCTAAAGATGACACGCGAAATTGCCTGCGCATAGTCACACTTGAATAGATGGGAACAGAGCCTTAGGCCTGATTCACACCTATGCAGGGTGCAGTTTGCATATTGCAGGTGCATTTTCCGTTTTTCAATATACATGTTTGATGCATAGAAGTCTATGGAACCAAAATTTGCACTACAGATGTGTTCCATAGGAAACCATGTTAAATGGACTGCAGTGCAAATCTGCAAAAGGCTCAATTCACATCAATGCATTTTGCTTTTCAGCGTTTTTCACTGCTTTTTGCTGCGTTTCTGCGTTTTTTTTACCATGTTTTTACCGCAATTTTGCAGCGATTTGCGTTTTGGATTTTTTTATTTTAAATTTTTTTATCATTTTTTGGGGGGGGGGAATTTTGTTGTTAGGCAGATTTAAAACGCAAATCAAGGAAATATTGCGGTAAAAAATGCATCAAAAATGCATCACTTGCGTTTTTCTTGCATGCCCATTGAAGTCTATTACATGCAAAACACTGCTTTTTGCATGAAAAAAAGTCCCAGACCCTTCCCAAAAATGCAGAGGCACAAGAAAGCATTGATGTGAACATGTTCCATAGGAGCCCATGTTAAAAAAAAATCCTTGCATTTCTGCTAAATGCATCAAAAAACGCATTAGTGTGAATCGAGCCTAAAAATGCATAGGTGTGAATCCAGCTTTATCGACAATCACAAGGATGCAGGTGGCTCAAAGTCCCAGGTGGGTTCCCTAGGACTTTTTTGTTTAATCTTGACCATAGGTTCATGCAAGTATCTGTATATGTGATGAAAAGAACAGTGCAAACTACTGCACATGTCCCAAGCATTACTGAGAGGATGATATACTCTGACTACATCATTGGTGTGCGCAGACTAACGCATTAGGGTGTGCACCCCAAAGCTCAAACACATGCGTGTCTGAACAAGTTTTCCTGACATCAAGATAAAAAAGGTGACGGGGAGGGTGCACCATCTGGTTGACAGCCTCAGCTCTGTTCCTGTAAGCTGTGTGGAGGGGGTGTGTTTCTCTTTCCTCCAATCAGCTGTCAGAGCTCTCCTCACTGAGCTCTGCAGTGTGTAACTTCAGTTCTCAGCTCTCTTTATTCTGAACTCTCAGATAAGCTTTATAAACTCAGCACTTTAAATGGACGTAGAGAAGAGAATACTACAGAAAACGGCAAATTTTATACTTACCTGACTGTAATTTTCCTTTCCTGAAGCATGACAGCATTTACGTATAAGTAGGCCCCACCCCCTGCCAAATTCCAGGCCGGTTATACTATATAAGTAAGTTGCTTTCCCCCAGGCAGTATTCTCATAGCTTATCATCACTATGAAGACCTTAGGGAAGGACTTATATGCTGTCATGCTTATGCATCAGGAAAGGAAAATTACCGTCAGGTAAGTATAAACTTTTCAGTTTTCCTGACACAAGCATGACAGCATATACTGTACGTATGACAAGGGTGGGTAATGCTGAAGTGTTTATTATATATCTTCTCTTTTCTTTTTTTTCTTTTCTTGTTTTTTTAGTGGATAGCCCCTTCCAATACCACCTTACTTCTAGTGCAGTGAGCCCTTAGCCCTCTCTGAGGTTCCAGGTTTCTTGCAACACAAGCTCTCCGTATGCCCTTGAGCAGCCATGACGCTAACGTCTTAGGGAACGCTGCCAGCCCTTTTCTGCTCCCTCCTGGGATGACAAACATGTTTTCTATCTTCCTAAAGGAGGCTGTCAATTCTATGTAGGTTTTTAGGACAGACCTGACGTCCATACTGTGAGGTGTTGCTGATGCCTGCAATGTTAGGAGAACAATCTCTTGATTTTGATGAAAGGGTGTATTGACTTTAGGATGGTGGTGTGGAAGAGTCCTCAGTACCACTCTGTCTGGAAAGTGGCAGTAGTATGGTGGTTTGTGGCCTAAGGCTTGTATGTCCGCCACTCTCCTTCCGTAGGTTATTGCCGTAAGGAATACCACCTTTAGTGAAAGGTTCCTGTCACGTACCTGGTGGATGAGTCTGACTTGTGCAGTAGGCAACCTCCCTTACTACCCTGACTCGGGAACCCCTGGTAGAGCAGACAGGTGGCTCGGGAGTGCAGGATGGCACGAGGGTCAGACTGGGTCACTGGTGGTGGTAGGAAGTCCGTTGGAGCTCTCGTGCAAACTGAAGCGTGATCGTACAGGCCGGGTCGTGAACGGGCTGGCAGTGCGGTACAGAAGGAGCAGGCTGGTAGATAGTCGGGTCCAGGCAGGGTCATTAACAGGCAGGCAGCAGAAGTACACTGGGATCAAGCAGGAGAGTGGTCATAGGCAAGCCGGGGGTCGGTGCAGGCGGAGATCAGACAAAGTCAGAACAGGCTGGGTCACAGGAACAGATAACAGGTTACAGGTCTCACAGGAAACACTCACACGTTGTAGATCAGACAGCACTTGCTGCAGGGTGCACACAGCCTAAATAGCGCCGTTTGGCGCCGTTTCTGGCGCATGCACACGCACGGGCGAGCGCGAACGCGCAAAAGCGCAAAAAACGCTAACAAGTTCTTTTAGCACAGGTCTTCTTCTAACAGTTCCATAATGATGAGGTCTGATCCCCCAAGAAGGGGGCCTGAGACACCAGGTCCAAAACCACTTGCAGGCCCCACAGAGGGACGTATGACCATTCTGAGGGATAGATTCTTGCGCAGGCCCTCAGGAATTGGTTAATTGGGTGTCGCAAGGATCACTTGACTCCTGTCAGTGCGGACAGAGCTGATATCTGCACCCTCAGCATGCCCACACTCAAACCTTTCTCTAGGCCTTCTTGCAAAAGTCCAGAACTTGTGGTTCCCGAGGTGACATCAAAACTCCTGGGACTCTGTAAAGGATCTAAACTTCTCCCAGACCCTAGAATAGGTATGGTTAGTTGTAGGGGCTCTTGTTTTGACCACAGACGCCGAGTATCCAGATTCTTCCAGTCTTCTCCCCTCAATTTCCAGGCCGCTAAGTGCAGCATTCCTGGATCTGCGTGCACTACTTGTCCTTGCTGTAGAAGATTCTGTATTTCCGGAAGTGGCATTAGAGGTTCTACCAGCCAAGGACGGGTACAACAGTCTGCGTGACCACATTGGAATTATTGCTATCACCAGCCCTGGGTATGTTCGTATTTTGCCAAGTTGTCTGAAGATCAGTGCAATTGAGGGAAAGACATATGCTAGTCTGCAATCTGACCTGGAGTTGAGTGCATCTATTGCTTCTGCATCCGGGAATTTTACTCTGGATAGAAAGCGTTTGCATTTAGCATTGTCTGTGGTTGCCATTAAGTCCAAATCTGGGTATCCCCACTGTTTGCATACCCCGTGGAAGACTGACTGGTCTAGAGACCACATGTTTGGATCCAGTGATTTCCGACTCAGGGTGTCCGCTAGGAAGTTCTGAGGAGCTAGAATGTAAACTGCTGAGAGGTGGGATAGGTTTCGCTGAGCCCAGCTCCTTATGGGTGCTACTTCGACCAGTAGTGACCGGCTTTGGATTCCTCCCTGACACCGCACATAAGTGACCACTGCTTTGTTGTCCGTATGGAAGACCACGGCTGCCCCCTGCATCTGGATGCAAAATGTCTTCAATGCACAGAGGGCTGCCCTCGATCACGTTGGAGACCTCATTCTGGCTGGGGCCCCATTGGCCCTGAGCTAGAAGACCACTGCAATGCGTACCCCACCCAAACGTGGAGGCATCCGTCGTGAACACCAGTGTTGGGTCAGGGACTAGCTGATGACAGTTGAGGAGATTCAATGGTTTCCTCCATCAAGCAAGGGATTGTCACATTGCTGTGGTTAGCCATATCTTCTGTCGAGTAGATTGTCTCTTCCATTGGCTGAGGAAGCCCCTCTGGAAGGGCCTCATCCTCCGGTGTGCCCACTTGACCATCAGGAGTGTGGCCAACAGTGTTCTCAGGAGACTGAGGCAACGAGATGCCGAGAGGTAGGTTACTTTTGTCACCTATTCCAATCTGGCTAAGAGGGCTGACACCTTCTCCCTTGGAAGCTCTATGGTATTTTTGTTGGTATTGAGAATTGCCACCAGAAACAGCAATCTCTGAGTGGGGTTTAGTTGGCACTTCTGCCAACTGATAAGCCATTCGAATTCTTGTAATGTGGATTAGGATCTCCCGATGGCTCAATAAGGTTTGTGGACTCCGTGCCACCAACAGGATGTTGTACAAATAGTGAAAGGCTTGTAGGCCTTGTCTTCGTAGAATAGCTATCACTGGGAGTAAGAGAGAGCATTTGGAGAACATTCCCGGATGAGGTGGAAAGACCAAATGGCAAGCACACGAACTGGAGGTGCTGGTCTAAAACAGCAAATCAATGGAATTTGTGGAACTGAGGATGTACCGGGACATGCAAATATGCATCCTTCAGGTTTAGGTACAGCATCCAGTCACCCCGAGTGAGTGCCTGCGCCACCGATTGTAAAGACTCCATACGGAAGCTTTGGATCGAAATCGTCTTGTTCAAGCCCCTCGTACGGGCCTTAAGTCTCCTGTCTTTTCCTTGGTGAATAGAAACCTTGGTGTTTTTCCTGAGCTGACTAGCACCTTTCTGTAACAGCATCTGGATGTATTAGAATATAGTCAAACTTTTTGCTGATCACGTGGTAACTGTGTGGGAGTGAACAGGGCCGTCTTAATGAGCGGGCTGCATGGGGGGCCCCTGCATTTTCCCTGTCCCCTGTCAAATCGATCAGATCAGTGGTGCGGGGGAGGCTGTGTGTACCACTCCCCCTCCTCCGTTCTATCAGCTTGCAAAGACCGACAGACATTCCCTCTGGCTGCAGAGCTCTGCGATCAGTCTCCTAGGGCTGCCAGCCTCTGAGGACACTCCTATGCCTGTAGAAAAATAGATTCTCCCGGGATGATAGAAATGGTGGGTGGGGATAGAGCTGGTGGGCGGGGCGGGGGTGTGGCTGACTCACACATTAGTGCTCTCCCTGCCTGAAGATGCACCGGGCTGGACTGTAGGAGGAGCCGAGATTGCAGCCTGGGGTGTCTTTGCCATGAGGTCGGTGAGTGCTGAAAAGTTTTCTCTACGGGAATTCCCTCCCTCTTTATTGCTTCAGCTCCTTAACCCTCACACACACAGCTGGGATCATGCTGCCAAGGGCCCCACTACACACTGCCTGTCCCCCCCACTACACACTGACTGCCCCCCTCTACACACTGACTGCCCCCCCTCTACACACTGCCTGTCCCCACTGACTGCTCCTCATTGCACACTGACTGCTCCTCATTGCACACTGACTGCTCCTCACTGCACACTGACTGTCCCCACTGCACACTGACTGTCCCCTCTGCACACTGACTGCCCCACACTGCACACTGACTGCCCCACACTGCACACTGACTGCCCCACACTGCACACTGCTCCTCACTGCACACTGACTGCCCCCACTGCACACTGACTGTCTCCACTGCACACTGACTGTCCCCACTGCACACA
>BLSH010359464.1:1176815-1206035 GCA_018402905.1 Glandirana rugosa
CTCCCCGTCAGTCACACGTCACACCCCGTCAGTCACACGGTACACCCCTGTCAGTCACACGTCACACCCCGTCAGTCACACGTCACTCCCCGTCAGTCACACGTCACACCCCGTCAGTCACTGACTGCCCCTCACTGCACACTGACTGCCCCTCACTGCACACTGACTGCCCCACACTGCACACTGACTGCCCCTCACTGCACACTGACTGCCCCACACTGCACACTGACTGTCCCCACATGGCACACTGACTGCCCCACACTGCACACTGACTGCCCCTCACTGCACACTGTCCCCACTACATACTGAATGTCCTCATTACACCCAAACCTGCCACTATACCACCTATACTTCCCAAACCTGACATTATACATTACTACACCCTATACTGTACCCTACTGACCTCCCCTCTACTATGCGCTCCTGCCCCCTTTGTACTGTGTATAGTCTTACATAAATACAGGCCTCTGATAGGGTGGGAGAGGCATTTATGACATGGCGGCAGTGTGTGCAAGGAGGGGGATAGTTTCAAAAAGGAGTGGGAGCAGTGTGTACAGGGAGGCAGTATATATGGGTGATGGGGGTAGTGTGTAGAGAGGGAGGGACAGTGTATATAGGGGGGTGAATTAAATTTGGGATTATTACCTAGTTGTGTGTATTTGTTGTTTCTAATCAGACTCAAAAGCCATGCCCAATATGTAGCATCATTTAGCCACACTCACTCCTTGCTATTGCGGGTATAGCGCGCCGCAGGTCACCATCTCCCTGGTAGGGGCCCTAGTGCATTACTTTGCCCAGGGGCCCATGATGTTATTAAGATGGCCCTGGGAGTGAAATGGGGAATCGGTGGAGGAGAACAAAATTTCCAACGGTGACCCAACCAGATCACATTCGTGACCCAAGGGTCCTTGATTTGTTCCATCCAGACATGTGCACATCTGCGCAACCTGGCACTCACTGCCCCCGCCTGGACGGGAAAACCCTCAAAAGGGTTTTTGCTGCTGAGCAGGAGCCATCTTCGACTTTGCTGACCAAGCTACTGTAGCCTGGGACGTTTTCCCAGTCCTATAATCCTTAACTGACCTATAGGACCTGAATTCTCTGATCCTGTTTGCATATTGCTTACTTTGCGGATAGCGTCTTTGTCTTGATCTGACATCTTGTGGGAGCATTCCCGATTTGCCACCGTGACCTTTGAAATTGCTGACTCCAGCTTGTTCCCAAACAATGCCATCCCGTCAAATGGGATACGGCACCAGTTTACTTTCGACGAGGTATCTGCTGTCCATGGCTTGAGCCATAGGACTCTCCTTGCCATTACTGAAAACTGCATGACTCTTGCTGACAGCGTAAATAGTCATTTGCTGCCTCCCCCACAAAGTCACCCACATGCCATTCAGTGACCTTAATACTGCTGAGGTGTCTGCCCCTGACTGCAGCTCTGTTTCTATCTTCTCAGCCCATGCTCTAATGGCTCTGGCCACTGAGGTAAGTGCTAGGGCTGGCCTACACGCACTACCTGCGGATGTATAGACCCTTTTCATGTCGGCATCCATTCTCCCGTCAAGTGCGTCCTTAAACGATACAGCGTCGTCCATCGGTAGGGTTACTTGTCTGGCCAGTCTAATGACTGCAGTGTCCACTAGGGGAGGAGTTTCCAGCGAGCGCATCTCTTCTGCCTTAAATGGATACATTTTATTGAATATGTTGGGCAGTGATACCTTTTTATCCACCTTTTTCCCATTCTCCCTGAATGATGTCTCTCACCTCCTCTATTAGGGGAAATGAGAGCATTGATCTCTTCAAATGGGGATAATTTTTCCTTGTTTTGGAGGGTTGCACCATCTCTTCTTCCCACTCGAGTGCCTCTCTCACGGCTTTTACCAGTGGTTGTATCTGGGAAAAGCTAAACCCTGAAACTAGGTTGTCATCATCTAGAGAATCTTCTTCAGAACTGAACCTTGGGGATGGATCCCTTGTACATGTTCCCTGGCCCAAGGCTGGGCCTGCGCTGGTCAACATTGGCTGACTGGTTGTGGCTGACAGGTCCTGTAGGGACTCCTTAACTGTTTGCTTGATTAGACGGGCTATATCTGCCTTCTCTGTCTCCTTTTCTGCTGCTGCTTCCAGCAGACATGATCAACATAACATATTCCCTGCAAGAGCAGTTTGTCCACAGCCCAGGCATAGATCGTCTCTAAGAGACTCTTCCTCTCAGGGCTTGAGCTTGGGCCATAACGCTGCTGCATGTCCTTACTTTTGGAGGGACATTGTTGCTGGTAAGAGCTGAAAAAGATTACAGCCTGCTAGATGTGCACTCTTTTTTTGTGAAGTCTTGGAGACATGCATACCTGCCTGACCCTCACCTTAGATTCTGTGGCTGGTCTCTGGGAGAGCTCATCTTGCATCTAGGAGCTATTGACAACAATACTCAGTACAGGCATTATGACACTAAAACTTTCACATCTGACCACGTGTTCCTCTTACCTGTATCCTGGCAGAGATTCTTGTGACACTGGCAGGTTTCCTGCTGCAGAGGGGAAGGGCGGTTAGTGCCACCCAGTCATAACAGCTTTTGCTCAGAGGTCTCAGACCATGGCTTACCTGGCACCCTGTGCTTTCACTCTTCCTGCCTGCGTGCTGCGCTACATTCTCCCATGGCAGATAACGGCTGGGAGAGGTGAGGACCCTCCCCTCGCATTTGGTTGGGCAAAAGGGCTCCTCTGAGCCCCCCATTCCTGCTGTTTTCCATGAACCAGAAATGACTTAGCCACCATCTGGCTGCACCCAGAAGTCCTCCGATCACCATATTGAAGCCAACCGGCCGCCGGAAGTAACGCGTTTTGATTGTGTCATGCAATACTGCCTTAGCTTGCAGTCCTGTCCCGTGCTGACCTTGATGGCTCTCCTGAGACCAGTTGCCTGCGCCCCCCATACCTGGACTATGGGGGGGCCTCCCCCATATATGAGTTTTACAACCTGTACAGCAGGGAGCATCGACACAGGAGAGGCTTGAACCTGTGCGGCTTGGCCAGATAAACCCAGCAAGCTGAGGAAAAAGAAAAATTTCTGCTCTAAGCAGCAGCATAACTGGCTGAGCAATGAGGGGAACAAAAGCAAGTCAGACTTCCCGGTAACTTGTTTTCCAATAGTCTTTCAGGACAGCATCCGAGAGATCATGGCTCCTCCTCCAACAGGAAACACCCCAACATTCAAACTCAAAAGGAGGCCTCCACGCCAATACCCTTCAGTTGTTTGTAGAGAACCTCCAGCCCCGGCTGAAACACATAAGCAACAGTTATGTCATAGTATACAGCAGATAATACAACAGGGCAGGTTACCGCTGTCCTGAAAGACTATTGGAAAACAAGTTACCGGTAAGTCTAACTTGCTTTTTTCCAAAGCGTCTTTCAGGACAGCACCTGAGAGGATAAACGAGACTTACCCCCATTAGGGTGGGACAACAGCCTGCAGGACTTTCCTGCCAAAAGCTTGGTCCAGAGCCGTCAGGAGGTCTAACCTATAGTGACGGATAAAGGTCGACAGACTTGACCACATGGCTGCTTTGCTCTGCTAAAGTTCTTGTAGAATGAGCCCGGATACCTACCAGGCTTTCTAGGCCTGAAAGAGAGTAGGCCTCTGTAATAGTCATTCTTAACCACCTGGCAATGGTTCCTTTAGAAGCTTGCTTTCCCTTCCTGGTACCAGCATATGAAACAAATAAAGCAGTAGAATGACTAAAATCTTTTGTGGCTTCCAGATAACACAAAACTGCTCTCTTAACATCCAGGGTATGGAATTCCTCTTCCTTCTTCCCTGTCGGATTAGAGCAAAATGTAGGCAGGATTATTTCCTGGGCTCGATTTTGGACCGAAGCAACCTTCGGTAAGAAATTAGGGTCAGTTTTCAGAACAATTTTGTCTGAAAAAATAGAAAAAAATGGTTCCCTTTTTGACAGGAATGCTGAAGCTCACTTATTCTTCGAGCCGTGGTAATAGCAACTAAATAGACAGTTTTTAATGTGATAAGCCTCAATGAAGCAGACTCCATGGGCTCAAAAGGTCCCTTGGTTAGGGCCTGCAGGACAGTTGATAAGTTCCACTTCGGGCAACCTCTGCCCACCACTGGTCTGGATCTAGTGAGGGCCTTGAAGAACCTACATACTAGTGGGTTGGTTGAAACAGTCTTCTCCAGAAATACTCCTAATGCTGCCACCTGGACCTTGAGAGTACTGATTGCTAGGCCCTTGTCTGCCCCCTCCTGCAAGAATTCTAGGATCGAGGATTTTTGCATAAATTGCTCTAGTGACCTTCTTCCTGCTTGACAAAAGGTTAGTCACCAATCTGTCAGAAAAACCCTTCTGTTTCAACAGTTGTTCCTCAGTAACCAGGCTGTGAGCTTCAATTTCGCTATCTCCTGGTGGAACAAGGGACCCTGCATTAGTAGATCCTGCTGCAACGGAAGGTGCAGAAAAGGTTCCAGTTGCATTTGGAGAACCAAGCCCTCTTGGGCCAGAAAGGAGTGATGAGGATAACTGTTGTCACTTCCTTCTGGATTTTCTTTATGACCTGAGGTATCAACTGAAAGGGAGGGAAGGCATAACATAGGCGAAACTCCCACCTGTGCGCTAGAGCATCTAGCCCCAGGGATGTGTCCGACCTCCTTAAGCAGTAGAAGAGAGGCGTCTGGGAATTTTCCTGAGTGGCAAAGAGATCTACCTCTGGTTGACCCCACTTTCTGACTACCATCTGGAATACCTCCGGGTTTAACCGCCACTCCGCCTCGTAAATCCGATTCCTGCTGAGGAAGTCTGCCATTTTGTTTAAGGACCCCTTTAGGTAGACTGCCGACAAGGATAGAGTATGGTGCTCTGCCCATCTTATAATATTTTCTGCCAACTCTTGCAGGGCTCTGCTCCTTGTACCCCCTTGTCTGTTTATATAGGCCACTGTAGTGGCATTGTCGGATAGAACCTGCGTGTGGAGTCCCCGGACCTGTCCCGAAAAGGCCAACAGGGCCAACTCGATTGCTTTTAGTTCTCTCCAATTTGAGGATCTTGCAGCCTCTCTTGTGGACCAAGACCCCTGGGTCCATTGACCGCCCATGTGAGCACCCCAACCCCAGGAACTGGCGTCTGTCATCAGCCTTACCTGGACTGGGAAGGACCACAACAGACCTGCCGAGAACCTCTCTTGGTTTTTCCACCACCAAAGACTTCATTTTACCGGGGTGGGGATCCTCACCAGCACATCCAATGACTGCTGCTGGTGATCCCAGACCCTCAAAAAAAACTCTGAAGCGGTCTGAAGTGGAGTCTTGCCCACTGGATCGCAGGCATGGACGAGGTCAGAGTCCCCAGGACGGACATAATGCTTCTGATGGACAAAAGATTGCTTGACTGCAACAGAGACACCTCTTCCATCAGTTTTATCCTCTTCTCCTCGGGGAGAAAGATCTTTTGTTCCACCGAGTTGATGCAGTATCCCAAAAATATCACCTCCTGTGCAGGGATAAGGTTTAATTTCTGGAGATTCAAGATCCATCCTATGGACTCCAGATGACTCCGAGCTCTGACCAGGTTTTGCAGAAGTGTCTCCTTGGACTGGGCAAAGAACAGGAGGTCGTCTACATAGGGAATCACTGAGATCCCCTCCAGACGCAAAGGTGCCAGAGCCTCGGCCATTACCTTGGTGAAGACCCTTGGGGCTGATGATAGGCCAAAGGGGAGTGCTCTGAACTGCAGGTGTACTATTCTTTTTTCCTTCCCTCAGCACTAAACTCAGGTACTTTTGGGATCTGGTGGCTATAGGTATATGAAGGTGAGCGTCTGTTAGTTCGATTGACGCCATGTAGCACCCCTGGTATAGTAGGTTCTTTACGGAGAAGATGGAATCCATCCGAAATTTTCTGTACTCGACTGATCGATTTAGCCCTTTTAGGTTTAGTATAAGCTGAAACTTTCCTGAGGGTTTCTGGACCAGGAATACATAGGAATAGAACCCTTGACCAAACTCTTCTTTTGGGACCGGAATGATGACTCTCTGAGATCTCAGTTCCTGAATTAGGGACTTCATGGCAAGAGCCCTGGCTGGATCCCTTGGGGAGTTTGTCACCAGGAATCTTTTTGGAGGTTCCTCCCAAAATTCTATTGCATACCCCAAGGAGAGCAAATTCAGAATAAACTGGTTGGATGTTATTGCCCTCCAGTTTGGAAGAAACTCCTGCAGTTTTCCTCCCACAGGGAGGGCAGAGTCATTGCGACTTCTGGGGGCCCGTAGGAGGATTGAAGAGCACTCCACTCCTACCTTTCGGCTTCTGGGAAGACCATGGCTTCCTTTTCCCCTGCATCCTATTTTCCTGCTGCCCTTTTTGAGGCCAAAAAAAACGCTTTTTTGTTTGGACCTTCTTTTTCTTAACCAGAAAAGCTTTCTTCTTGTCAGCCGTGCGGTCAAGAATAGAATCGAATTCAGTGCCAAACAACAAATCTCCTGCGAAAGGGATACTACACAGCCGATTCTTAGATGCTGCATCCCCCGGCCAAGTCTTCAGCCATAAGGCCCTTCTGGCCGAATTTGTAAGAGCCGCTGACCTGGCAGACATGCGAATTGACTCTGCCGAGGCGTCTGCAATATAGGACACTGCCGCTGACAAAGTTGAGAAGGAGTCCAGAATTTCCTGTTTTGAGGAGTCTGCCAGAATATGCGTTTTCAACCTATTGAGCCAGTGCTCCAGGTTTCTTGCAACACATGTTGTTGCCATTGCTGGCTTCAAATTGTTCATGGCTGACTGCCATGCTCTCTTGAGGAGCAAGTCCATCCTCTTGTCCATGGACTCTTTTAGTAAGCCCATGTCTTCAAAGGCTAAGTTGACTTTGACAAAAAAAATTGGTGAAAGCACCGAAGAGCTCATGATGGGTCACAACGGCCAGTAAAACATAATGTTTATTGATTTGATTAAAATTGCAAAGACAAAAATCACCACCACACATGCCCAAATTAAAAAAAGACAACGTCTACAATTAAACAAAAACCACAAGCCGGCTCCAGTCATCCAGTAACCACCTCACGCATACACCAACTGACAGATAGTCCAGGGGTAAAGTGCACGTAAATCAGCAGAGTCTGCCAACTACAACATGTGCACAGCACCTATATCGTGAGGAGGTGCAAGTTTGTGATCCAGTGAAGTGGGGAGCAGTATGAGGATAGAACCAGGTGATATGTGGAATTTATCCACTACTGTCTGGTTATCAACACTGTCCTGCAATGGTCAGTCTGAAGTGAATGGTACATACAGGCAGGAGCTGACAGCATTGAACACCGCCACTGATGTGAGCCAACAATGTCAGTACTATATGGACAGGGCACAGTTGACTTCGACACCTGTGAAAAAGCAGAGTCCAGCTTTGGGACTTTGTTCCAAACAGCATCCGGACTATCCTCAAAAGGAAATCTCCGCCTATGGGCCAGGGAAAAAATGGTTTCTTCTCCGGCTCCAGCCATTCTTTCTTAATCATCTCTGAAATAACAGGATGAATTGGAAAGGTGCGGTTTTTAGAGTCCCCTAATCCCGCATACATGCGGTCATGTAAAGTGAGTTCTTTCTTTTCTTCCTCTATGCCTAGAGTAGAATGGATCACTTTTAGGAGTCCCTCTACTTCTTCCAGCGACAACTTGTGTTTAGTAGTCGCATCAGATTCATTTTCTTCCTCATCTGAATCTGAATCCTCCTGGTCTTGTGATCCTGCCCCCTGAGAGGCTGAATCTCCTCCCAGTTCCAGGGATACTGAAGAATCCTTCTGGGAGCCCACAAGCAGCTGCTGGAACCTGGATTCCCTTGAGGGTCCTGGTCGTTCCGCTAGGCTGGACCTAAAGCTTTGGAAGGTGGCCCTAAGCTCGTCCCAAATTGTTGTCACTAGGTCACCACAAAAAGATGGGGACTCCTCTTTGACGATATTAGAAGTACAATCTTCGCAAAAAGTTTTTGTCCAAGAATCGCTCAACTTGTCTTTGCAAACTGGACATCTTTTAACTGGTTGAGCCTGGCTTTTAGCCTGGACAAACAGAAGAAGGGACAACAAAAAAACCACGCTGAGAAAGCTGCATGCAGCTGGCAGAAAAAAATGTACAAAAACACCCAGGTGCACTAGGAAAAGAAACTTATACCTGTGCCCAAGCAAGCCCCCACCACCAATACCCCCTATAGGATCCCCTTATCCAGGGAGGAGTGCTATCTCAGTGCACCCTGCCTAGCCCTGTGCTGCCACCCACAAGCCTATGGGATCCCAGTGGATAGAGGTGGAAGGGGGGGGGGTCAAAAAACCCATAGGAGAAGCGGCCTTGTAAGCAGGTCACAGACTCTTACCTTGGCCTTGCTGGTGCCTTGGCTTGCGCCCTCAGCAGTTGCTCCTCTTTCCTCCATCGCAGAGTGCACTACGGTCGCGTGCTGTAGCTGCTTCCGGATTCAAAAACGCCGCCACGCCGACCCGGAACCGGAACTTTAAGAAGGCACCAGATGACCCTGCCCTCTCCCCCTGCGCTTTGCGGCCGGAAATGACGCTGCGCGCCCGACCTGGAAGTGCCTGCCCCTTCCTGTGAACACACAGGAGCGACTACCACCAACAAGATGGTGGAGCCGCGATCAGCCGCTGCACTGTACCGTGCAAATGGCGGGTCACTGCAAGCCGCTTGCTGCCAAAGTAGGGGCCGCACTTCTGCCAGTACAGGCTCTCCCCGAGCACGGAAGGAGGAGAAGGAGCCCACGGACCAGCCAGCTCGGAGCAGGTGGGAGGATCACAGTCTCCAGGCAGCCAGAATGGAGGTGAGAGCCCCTGTCTCCCAGGACAAAATCTGAGAAATCATGGCCCCTCACCAGAGGTGTTCCTCCCGGCTGGAGGAAACACAAAAAACTGAAGGGTATTGGCGTGGAGGCCTCCTTTTGAGTTTGAATGGTGGGGTGTTTCCTGTTGGAGGAGGAGCCATGATCTCTCGGGTGTTCCAAAGACACTTTGGAAAAGGAGAATACTGCCTGGGGGGAGGCAACTTACTTATATAGTATAACTGGTCCTGGAATTGGGCAGGGGGACAGAGCCTACTCATATTTATATGCTGTCATGCTTGTGTCAGGAAAGACAGGTACAAATTAGAAGGATTTGTTTAAACTCTGTGCATTACCTGAAGCCAGTCACTTCACTGGGTATATGTAAGGATCACTTTTACAGTCACGGGAGGGGACAACCCCCCTTCCGCCACCCTCCAGTGCTTCTCCTGGCTCGCTCGTGCGATTGGGGAGCCGGTGAATTAAGCTGCCTGGCCATCTCTATGATCCTCGGAGGCTAGAAGCCTGAGATCATTTTTTTTTTGTTTTTTTGTTTTTTACTCAGGCTTTCCAGTATAGAGGAGAGATGTGGGGCTTATAAACCTGCTATGCCCTATTCCTATTACAAGGGATTTTTACATTCCCTGTAATAGGAATAAAAGTGATTTTAAAAAATGTAAAAGGGAAAGTGTAAAAATAAAAAAATAAAAATAAAATAAACAATACAAAAAAAAAGTTTAAAGCGCCCCTGTCCCCTTGTTCTTGTACACAGAAGCGATCGTAGGTCACACCCGCATATGTATGGCATTCAAACCACACGTGAGGTATCGCTGTGAATGTTAGAGCGAGAGCAATAATTCTTGCACTAGACCTCCTCTTTAACTCTTAACTGGTAACCTGTATATATTTATAAAAAATCACCTATGGAGATTTTTAACTACCAAAGACTTCTGGATCGAGAAGGGGCTCAGGTAAGTACTAGGGGGGCTGATGCACACAGAAGGTTTTTTATCTTAATGCATAGAATGCATTAAGATAAAAACCTTCTGACTTTAGGACCACTTTAAGTGGGGATCTACAATAAGCATGCAAGCAAAAAAATTATACACAGATGTGAAGATAAAGGCGAAGAACATATTGGAATAAGTAAGCTAATGCATAAATGAGTGGCATTGTGAGTACTACAGATTACATTTTTCTCTTAAGAGGAAATGTCTTGCTGTTTACATAAAAGGCTATGACAAACTGTCCCATCTTATTCCCATTAATGAATACGTTTGTCATGCTTACATTTAAGTAATTATGAAACGCATTTGCAATTAGCGCTGAAGCTCAGACAGTAATATATTTATTTCCATGCTCATTGCTTCCAATTGAAATTCAGCAGTGGAAGATACTTAATGTTGCTAATTTAGATGCTTCTAATGTCTGATTTAATACATTTTTAGTGCTTTGGCTGCTGCTCCTTGAAAAAAAAATTCTACTCCATAATAAAATGTACACCGCCACTATCAGAAATTAAGAACCCAGCACAAATGAACAGAATTCATTTGTCAGGTTTGTCTTAAATCCATATATCGGTATATATAAAAATAGAAAATCTGCACTTAGTGATTTGTTATTAGTATTTAAATGACATAACAGCTGCACTCATACATATGTACACACCATAAACTAAATATATTCATAAACAAAATGTTGCGCTGTCACCAAGTGATACAAGAGAAAATGATTTTCTTTCAGTGTGTATTATCTGAGGGTATAATCCTTAAGGGCCCGTTCACACAGGGGCAACTTGCGCTCCGACTTGAGTTGCCTCAAGCCGCCCCAAGTCGCTTGACAAGTGAAATCCCATTGAAATGAATGGGAACCGTCTTAATGTACACTACTGAAGTCGCTCCGACTTCAGAAAAGGTTCCGGCGCGACTTCAAGGGACTTCTATCCGACTTGTGCCCATAAGATTAGAAGTCGCCTCCAAGTCGGATCCCCCATCTTAATGCAAGCGCCTTTACAGTGAAAAGAATATAATTTATTTGGGGCAACTCCCTCCCTCTCTTCTCTGATTGGCTACAGGCAAAGTCGCCTGGCATAAGTTGTGTTGTAAGTCACTCTGAAGTCGCACTGAAAATCACCTAGCAAATTCCACTGAAGTCGGATCGCCCCTGTGCATGGGCGTCCGCAGAACCTTTTTCGGGGGGGGGGCATCATTTTAAGGTCACCCATGCTCCGCCCCTTTCGACAATGTCATGAAGGGGAGGGGCGTAGCCGCAACTCACAATTATTTATTTTAAAGGGGGAAATGGCAGACGTTATTCCAGGCATGTGCTATGTATAGGGTGCAGATTCCAGGCGTGTGCTTTGTACAGGGTGCAGATTCCAGGCGTGTGCTATGTACATGGTGCAGATTCCATGCGTGTACTATGTACAGGGTGCAGATTCCAGGCATGTGCTATGTACAGGGTTCATATTCCAGGAGTGTGCTATGCCAGTATACATATCCAATCCCCCGCACAGAGCTCTCTTCCCCCCACAGAAAAGAATTGTCTATAACTCACATTGGCAGGTCAGGCTCCTGGCACAGGCTTATGCAGGCTCTGCAGGTCAGTGCTGTCTTAACACCGGACAATGGAAAGCCCTGCCGGCTGCCGTCCACAGTGTAATCTTCCTTCCTGTGCCGGGAGCTGGTACATGGAGTGTTCCAGCACCTGCTCACAATCTGCGCAGACACCTTGCGATCCCTGATTCCAGGGGGGGCACTTGCCCCCCCTTGCCCCTACCTGCGGACGCCCATGCCCCTGTTTGAACGGGCCCTTATAGTCCACAAAACTTATTGAGTGTTTAAGTGAAAAAACGGAAAATTGAATACTTACCTTTCTGTAATTTTCCTTTCCAGGTGCCTACCCATGGCAGCATGCACATGGTTGGTTGCTCTGCCCCCAACCAACCCACAGGACCCTTTTTAACTCTATAAATGAAAGAACTGCCCCCCCCCCCCCCAAGGCATTCTTGTAACTAGTCTTCAAAAACAGAGGATTTTAACAGGGAGGGCGTATGCTGCCATGGGTAGGAACCAGGAAAGGAAACTTTCCGGAAAGGTAAGTATTCAATTTTCCGTTTTCCTGTTGCCTCCATGGCAGCACACACATGAGCCCCCTGAGCCCAGGGGTACAAAATGTGCTCCTTTTCTTGCTCGCTCACATGGAGGGTTACTACGAAAAAGAAAATTTTAATGTGAATACAGAACTGACAACAGTAAGGTTTTTTTCCCCAAAGTCTCGGGAGGTAAGAACAGCTGGGTCCAGACTATAATGTGTCATAAAGGTGCTAAAGGAGGACCAACTAGCCACTCGACAAATGGTTTCTGGAGAGACCTGTGCCAGTCCCACCCAAGAAGCTGCAATTCCCTGGGTTGAATGAGCATTGACTGCTTTTGGAACTGGGAGACCACTAGCCTGATAAGATTTTTGAATTAGTTGGACTATCCAGTTAGCCAAGGTTCCTTTGGATGCTGCCATCCCTTTCAAAATGCCCTTTGTAATGACAAACAGGAGTTGGTCCTTGCAGAAGTGTTGCGTCAGTTCAATGTATCGACGTAGGGATCTGGCTACATCTAGCTCATGCAGTTTTGAGGTGGCTGGGTCTTCCTCAAAGGCTGGCAGAACCCACTCTTGATTGAGGTAATAGATAGATGGTACCTTGGGAACAAACTGATGGATAGGTTGAAGAACGACTCTATCTGGAAAAAGATAATATATGGCTCCTGGGCTCCCTGTGCTTGAATTTCTGACACTCTTCACCCTGAAGTGACGGCAATTAAGAAGGCCGCCTTCAAGGAAATTTCTTCCAGAGCACATATTTCAGTAGGTGCGAATGGAGGTATTGTTAGGGCATTGAGGACCAAAGATAAGTCCCACTTCGTATAGAGAATCTTTCTAGGTGGTCTTAACCTTAGGACTGCTTTGAAGAAATGCTCTATAAGAGGATTTATTGGCCAACACGTGTCTGTTAAGGCTGATATAGTGGACATCTGAACTTTTAAGGTGTTGAGACCTAAACCTAGATCTAAGCCATTTTGCAAGAAAAGGAGCACATTTTGTACCCCTGGGCTCAGGGGGTTGACTTTTTATCTTTATTATGACTTTTGACTTATGGAAATTTTTTTCCATATTCTATAGTAAGTACAGTATCATTGGTGGATGACTTCCTTGCTTGCAACAAAGTTTGAATTACTTTGTGGGAACAACCTAAATCTCCCAACCTTTTCTGCTCAATTTTTACACCCTCAAATCCAGGATCTCTGGATGAGGATGGACAAAATCCTCTTGAGACAGCAAATTGTCCATGATTGGAAGGGTTAGAGGTTCGCACAGAGCCAGTTTGATCAGTAGTGCAAACCACTGCCTTTTTGGCCAATAAGGTATTATTGCCAGTATGATTACTTTCACCTCTGTCAAGCGTTGGAGAAACCTCAGAATCAGAGGGATCGGAGGGAATGCATACCCCTTCTGAAAATGTCATGGTTGCACTAGAGCAATGCTGATGTTGGAAATGGATGCCTGGCGAAAAACAGGGAAGCCTTCGTGTTCCATGGGGAAGCAAAAAGATCTAATTGGTGCGTGCCCCATTTGTGGCATATCCAATGAAAGACATCCGAGTTTAGGGACCACTCATTGTTGTTGTGGAACTTCCTTGAAAGCTGATCTCCCAATTGATTCCAGAGCGCAGGGATATAAGATGATCGGAGATTGATCAGATTTTTCCCGGCCCAATCCAGAATCAAAGCCACTTCCCTGAATAGGGTTCTGCTGTGCGTTCCCCCTTGGTTCTGCACGTAGGCAACTGCTGCTTTGTTGTCCATCTGGAGGATGATGGATTTTCCTCCAAGGAGAGGGGCTAGGTATAAAATTGCCATCCAGGCTGCTCTCAAACATTTGACACTATGCCTTCCATGTTGAACCGCCACTTTCCTTGTACCATCTGCTCCCTGTAGTGTGCGCCCCAGCCTAACTGACTCACGTCGGAAGTAAGAGTGCTTCAAGAGATGGGCCCTAGAATGCAGTGATTCTGCAGATTGTAAGGTCTTATCCACCACCACAAGCTGAACTTCATTGCTAAGGTGATTTGAATCTCCTGAGTTAGGCTCTTCTTCCTCCATTGGGATAGGAAACCCAGTTGGAACTCCCGAAGGTGCCACTTGGCCCATTTCACCACCAGAATGCAGGAAGATAGCGACCCCAGGAGACTTAGACAGTCTGATGCTGTCAAAACTTTGCTCGCCAGTACTCTTCTCACCTTCCCTAGTAGCATAGGGATCTTCTCTGGTGGCAATGATACCACTCTCTCTGGAGTATTGAATAACTCTCCGAGGTATATCATTTTCTGTGTCATGATAGGCTGACTCTTCGCGTAGTTTATCAGCCAGCCAAATTTGGTTAGTGTAACCAGGACCTCTTGTACATCTCCTTCCAGGACCTTCTTGTGGGACACAATTAGCATGTTCTCCAAGTAATGTAGAACCCGTATCCCCCTCTCTCGTAGGGGAGCCAAAATCGCTACTAGTACCTTTGTAAAGGTCCTGGGTGCTTTTGATATTCCGAAGGGGATGCATCGGAACTGGAGATAAAGATTGCCCACTTTGAATCGCAGAAAAGGCTGAAACTGGAGGTCTATGGAGACCATCCAATCCCCCGGCTGTACCGATAGTACTACCATATTTAAGGATTCCATCTTGAAGTGCTCTATGTTCAACCTGTTCATCCGCTTTAGATCCAAGACCGGCCTCCATCCCCCTGACCTTTTGGGTACTAAAAAGATTGGGAAATAGAACCCCGAGAGCCTTTCCAATATTGGGACCTGCACTACTGCTTGTTGCTGTAACATCTGAACATACTGCACTAGGATTTTCTTTTTGGCTTCGGAACTTGGAATTTTGGTGGGCAGAAAGGAGTATCGGGGGGGTTAGCGCCAGAACCACCAAAAATTACCCCGACAGATTATGGAAGTATGTTTAAAATGTTTAAAATGACTGGACACTGGCGCTGCTTTGGCAAGATCAATATTCCAATCCCCCAAAGTGCACGGTGCTACAAGTTATTTTACTCTGATCCTGTGATATTCATGAGCTGTCAGAATGATTCATGGGGTACTTGGTGCAGATCACACGTGCTCCCCTCAAGATTACTAGCCAGATCACAAGGTGAAAAAGGCCTAAGAAAACTGACGCAGCCACCATATCTAATGATTGACCTATCCCATACCAGGATCAACATTAACACCTGAGATACGTCTAAGTGCTTTACCCCTGTAGGGGTGGCGTTCTCCGGTAAGCAGGGGACCTTGAGGGGAGCACGTGTGATCTGCACCAAGTACCAAATGAATCATTCTGACAGCTCATGAATATCACAGGATCAGAATAAAACAACTTATAGTACCGTGCACTTTGGGGGATTGGAATATTGGTATTAAATGTGAATTGCTGATACAAGGACAGTGGCTATATTTATGAACTTTGCTATAAATACGACTTATTATATCCAGTTATAAACCACCTAGTGGTTGAAAGTCAATATTGCAACCATGCTTGTCTCCTTTTAAGTTTGCTGTTTTTTTACACCTCTTTAATTAATTCCATTTTTATATTTAATTTTAGACCGTATATTTCACATATCTTTTTACATATATATTTTTCTATTCAAGGAAATTGATTATTATACACTGCACTTTTACACTTTAGCATAAATCACATCAAGTCTTAGGAGCATATTTCTGCTAATTTGTTTGCACATATGTATCAAAACTTATTTGCACATTTTTGACTTTGCACATTTTGCACATATTCACAATTCCTACGCTATATTTTAACTTATGCACTATATCAAGGTGTATGGGTCTTCTCATATGAAATTCCATTAATTTATATGCGGACGTAATTTTAGATTTATTGATCTTGCCAAAGCAGCGCCAGTGTCCAGTCATTTTAAACATATCAACTTTATCCTTCCCTTGAGGAAGAATTCACTGGAGGGCAGCAGCTTAATGATCCACATTAGTCCTAAGCGCAATACTTATTTTTATTTATAGATTATGGAAGTAACCCACTGATCCAGGCAATTCTCCACCCAAACCCGAGCAAAAGCTTTTAGACGAGCTCCCACTGGACCGGCCTGGGCGGGCAAGGAGTTAAAAGCATTTTTGATTTTCCTGTGCCGATGTTGTGGCTTTCTGCTTTCCCATCCTCAGAAAAGTCACATGAGAACCTTTCCAGTTCCTTCTGTACTTTCTCCTGGGGCGATATGTCCTGGCATCTTTATTTTTCTGCTGAGCTGCCGGTCTTGTTATAAACCTTTTCCTCCTGTTCCTATCTTGAGGAATTAGCCCACTCTTGCCCTCTGCAATTCTGTTGATCGCTGTGTCTAGTTTGTTGCCAAAAAGGGCTTTCCTGTCGTATGGTATGTGACACCAAATTTGTTTAGTTTGTTAGATGATGGATCTGCTGACCATGGCTTTAGCCAAAGAGCTCTTCTAGCCGTGATGGAATATAGCATACCCCTAGCAGAACACTTTAGAGTATCTATAGCGGCTTCCGCTATAAAGTCTGCGGTCAGTTTTAATAAATCATGGGCTTTTATGACTTCCCCTGAATCTACGCCTTGTCTGAAGGCAGCCTCAATATTATCAGTCCAGGTCCTTGTAGCTCTTGATGTGGATGTTAAGACCACTGCTGGCTTACAGGCTCCCCCAGCCGCCTGATTTTCTTTAAATCAGAATCAATTCTTCGATCCAGAACATCTCTGAAGGAGACTGCATTTTCTAATGATAGGGTAGCATTCCTGGCTAACCTCAATATAGAGGCATCTACCGTAGGCACTGAGTCGAATAGCTTCGCATCTGGTTCTGTCAGCAGATAACGTTTGTGAAAACGATTATAGGCGATCGTCTCTTCTCCACTTTTTGCTATTCGTCTGTTATCACATCTCTAATTTCTTCCATAAGCGGGAAGGTCGCTGATTTCTTTTTTTAAATGAGGAAAATATTTCCTCATCTTGACGGGGGGGTTCTGGGGCCTCTTCCCACTGGATTGCATCCCTTACTGTGATTATGAAGTCAAAGTTAGAAACCAAATCCTCTACGGTCTCTCTATCCTCATCAGAGCTGGAGTCTAGCTCCGGCTGAACTGAGTTTCCCGTAGGTGTATCATTAGTGGATGGTACTACTGGGTCTGGGGATAAAGCCAGTTCTCTAATTGAATCCTTTATTAACTTTTTCATAGTCTTTATGGACTCTTGTTTGTCTTTTTCCGTGTCTCCTGTAGCTTCCCGGAGACATGTTTTGCAGACTAATTTCCTCGGGAGAGCTTGCCTCCCACACACCCAGCAGGATTTTTCTCCTGGGCGGGAAAGGCCACGAGGGTGATCATCTCTACTAGCGGTATGGCGAGCTGACCTCTGGGAATTATAGGAGGCCTGCACCGAGGATGAGTGCGTATGTCTTGAGCCACCATGACTTCTTGACCTTCTGTCTGAAGAGTCTCTGCGAGATGACGTGCGGTGCGGGCTGTAGTTAAAAATAAAGAAAATAGTTTTCATACACTCATGATACTCTTTTAGTGTTTAGGGGAGAAACCTTACCTGTCTGTTGCGGCCCCTTACCAACTGGTATGTTGAGGATCTTTTTGGCATGTTACCGGGCTACTTGATGCAGCTAAAAGGAACAAGAGTAGCAAGGTTAGTACCAGGGAGAAAAAAAGAAAAAATGAAGGGAGAGAGAGAAAGAACTGTCCTTTTATCTTTTTTTTTTGCCCACCTTGGCAGAGCTTCATCATTGTAATGAACAGCCAGTGGGTTGGAAGGACACAATGGGAAACTTCTCTGACACTGAGATGTTTCCCCTCTGACTGCTGATTATATACTGAGCTACTAGCTCAATATACAGGGTGGGCCATTTATATGGGTACACCTTAATAAAATGGGAATGGTTGGTGATATTAACTTCCTGTTTGTGGCACATTAGTATATGTGAGGGGGGAAACTTTTCAAGATGGGTGGTGACCATGGCGGCCATTTTGAAGTCGGACATTTTGAATCCAACTTTTGTTTTTTCAATAGGAAGAGGGTCATGTGACACATCAAACTTATTGGGAATTTCACAAGAAAAACAATGGTGTGCTTGGTTTTAACGTAACTTTATTCTTTCATGAGTTATTTACAAGTTTCTGACCACTTATAAAATGTGTTTAATGTGCTGCCCATTGTGTTGGATTGTCAATGCAACCCTCTTCTCCCACTCTTCACACACTGATAGCAACACCGCAGGAGAAATGCTAGCACAGGCTTCCAGTATCCGTAGTTTCAGGTGCTGCACATCTCGTATCTTCACAGCATAGACAATTGCCTTCAGATGACCCCAAAGATAATAGTCTAAGGGGGTCAGATCGGGAGACCTTGGGGGCCATTCAACTGGCCCACGATGACCAATCCACTTTCCATCTAGGAATGCTCGGACCTGACACGCATAATGTGGTGGTGCACCATCTTGCTGGAACTGTGATGTCGGTGATAGGGAATTGCTGGCCATCAAGTCGGCTTTGGAGGAATGGTGGTACCTCCTGGAAGGAGCAGCTCACCTGGTATTGGTTTTTACTGACCATAAAAACCATAAAAAAACCATATGCTGTGAAGATACGAGATGTGCAGCACCTGAAACACATTTTATAAGTGGTCAGAAACTTGTAAATAACTCATGAAAGAATAAAGTTACGTTAAAACCAAGCACACCATTGTTTTTCTTGTGAAAATTGTGAAATTCCCAGTAAGTTTGATGTGTCACATGACCCTCTTCCTATTGAAAAAACAAAAGTTGGATTCAAAATGGCCGCCATGGTCACCACCCATCTTGAAAAGTTTCCCCCCTCACATATACTAATGTGCCACAAACAGGAAGTTAATATCACCAACCATTCCCATTTTATTAAGGTGTATCCATATAAATGGCACACCCTGTATACAGATATCCACCTTGGGAGTCCCAAGATGGCCGCCGCTGGCTTCAACTGGCCAGTGCGAATGCAGTGATGACGTCATTCCATGACTCCGCCTCCCACCAGACTAGTCCAACAAAGAGTGCGCGTGCGAAGCGTCGCATTCAGTTCTAGAAGCAGAGTCATGTAGGAAGCCAGACCACCATCTCCCCAGGAACACGCCGTTGCATGCGGCATGAGAGGCACTATGAGAGGCATGAGTCCACGTTGCGGCTGCCCCAGACCGGTGGGGAAGCCTTGGCAGAAGGAGGGGAGAGAAGAGAGAGAGCTCATTACTCCTTAACACCAGGGATAGGGCAGGCAAACCCTATGGTCTTGAACTTGCAGATCTTAAAACAGGTAAGCCATACTCATCTGGATAACAGGAAAGGGGAAAGAATCTCAGCCCCAGGAATCCATTTTAGGCCCCCAAAAAGATCCACAGAAAAAATGGGCTCCCATACTTTTCTGGCACATTTAGCAGCCCAAGTAATGGGACTCCATATACAGGTGAGCATGAACCTGCAATGGTTGCACCAATTCAATGGGGTGGCAAGGGCTGGTCCGCGGTGATCCTGCAGGCTTGAGGACAGAAAAAAGAATGCCTTGGGGGGGGGGGGGGCAGCTCTTTAATTTATAGAGTTAAAAAGGGTCCTGTGGGTTGGTTGAGGGCTGAGCAACCAACCATGTGTATGCTGCCATCAAGGCAGCAGGAAAGAAATATCGAAAACACAATCAAGTCCTTTAGAGAAAAGAGAGTGGTGTCCTTCCAGATTATCAACAGGTGTAACACCTTGTGCTCCCCAAGGGAAAATTCTAATAAAGATATCTTCTTACCAGATATTCTGACCTCTCAAGGCCAATATATGCATCAGTAAGTTATCACCCCTCACTTCAGGTGTAAAACCAGCTTGACTGTTCCACCGATTTTAGGGAACGCCAGTACTGTGTATATCAATCTCATGTGAGCCTCAGATCCAATCATGCAATATGTCAGGAAAAAAAAGAGGAAGCATACCTCATTGAGCAACATCCAGATAAAAGCGCTTAAAACAAACAAAAGAGTTTAATTAAAAGATCTACTTACAACAATGTTTAAAAAAACAGACTGCCTTATTGAAAATGTTCCATTGAACGAAACATACAAGGAAAGCAAAGCAAGGAATAGCGGTGATGTTTTCAGCACATGTAAAGAGTATATGACTGATGTATATTCCGATATGCCTGTTTTTTAAACCATTTGCCGGCAGGTCGCCACGTTCCCGCAAATCGGCCCTTTAACCACTTCCATACTGAGCCTATTCTGGCTTTCCTCCCCTACATGTACAAATCATCATTTTTTTTGCTATAAAATTACCCAGAACCCCCAAATATTATATTTGTTTTTTTTTAGCAGAGACTCTAGGGAATAAAATGGCAATTTTTGCAACTTTTTACGTCACACTGTGTTTGCGCAGGAATTTTTTTGTGAAAAAACAGTTTCAAGAATTAAAAAAAAAAAAAAAAAACAGTAGTTTTTTTTTTAAAACAGCAACCATAAAAATATGGAAGGGATCCACACTCAGTGGTGAACTCAACCTAAAATTCAAAGCTGCTAGCACTATTTTTTTGATCAGCAAATATAAATAGTAAAAAAAAGTCCATATGCGGTGCTTAATACTGGTACAATATTGGTACAGTTCTAGTATTGTGGAGAGCAACCCAGACACCAGGTTCAGTGTGAGACAATAAAGCACACTTCACAGTGACACTCAATCTTCTTGCCAGAGTAATGGAAAAGACAGGCATGTAATCATCAGATCCTAGTTACAAGATCACACAGAACACACCTAGGAAAGCCCTCCTTTTCTCTTAGATATGCAGTGTCAGTCAGGGATCTCCAGCGGTAGTTTAAAGCCTTTCACTCTCATCCACAATTGGTACTCCCTGGGCCGTGTAGTCACCGCTCCCCTCCAGGTCCATGAACCGCTCTCCTTCTAGTCCTGCCGACTGGCCTCAGCTCCAGGCTCGGAGCTCCTTCTCAGTCCTTGGCGCACCCTGCCTGCAGCTCTCCTCCCAGCTGCTGCTTCCACATTCAATACTTGCGAGACTTCACAGTCTCCTCACCTCGCGCTGTTTTCAGGTAAGTTTGTGGAGATGGCATAGTGTTGTCAGGCAATTTTTTTGCATAATGTGAAAGATGATGTTACACAGAGTAAATAGATACCTAACATGTCACGCTTTAAAATTGTACACGCACGTGGAATGGTGCCAAACTTTGGTACTTAAAAATCTCCATAGGAGACGCTTTAAAATGTTTTACAGGTTACCAGTTTAGAGTTACAGAGGAGGTCTAGTGCTAGAATTGTTGCTCTAGCTCTAATGCAGGCAGCTATACCACATGTGTGGTTTGAACACCGTTTACATATGTGGACAGGACTTATGTATGCGTTTGCTTTTGTGTGGGAGCACATGGGGACGGGGCGCTTTCAATTTTTATTTGTTTATTTTATCTTAAATTTTTTTTTACTTTTACACTGTCTCTTTAATTTTTTTTTTTTTTTTTTTACCACTTCTATTCGTATTACAAGGATTGTAAACATCCCTTGTAATGGCAATAGTGTGTGACAGGTCCTCTTTATGGAGAGATGTGGGGTCAATAAGATATTTATTATGGATATTTATTATAGCAAAATTGTCGGTCTTTTTTTGTTTATAGCGCAAAAAGTAAAACCATAGAGGTGATCGAATACCACCAAAAGAAAGCTCTATTTGTGGGGAAAAAAGGATGTCAATTTTGTTTGGGTACAGAGCCACACGACCGCGCAATTGTAAGTTAAAGTGGGTAAAGCCTTCCGGGGCTTAAGTGGTTGATCCTTGTTGTAAGTAGATCTTCTAATTAAACTCTTGTGCTTTTAACTGGATAATGAGGTGTGCTTGTGAGATCGATATACACAGTACTGGCATTCCCTAAAATCGGTGGAACAGTCGAGCTGGCTTTACACCTGAGGTGAGGGGTGATAACTCACTGATGCATACATTGGCCTTGAGAGGTCAGAATATCTGGTAAGAATATATCTTTATTATAATTATCCCTTGGGGAGCAAGAGGTGTTACACCTGTTGATAATCTGGAAGGACACCACTCTCTTTTCACTAAGGCCCCTGTTATGGACCGTACAGGTCCGCCTGTCAGAGTTTTTCAAGAGGGCTTGAACGGATGCTCCATGTACCTCTATGGAGCGACAGATGTCAGTGGTGACATGTCCACTGACATCCGATTCGTTAAATACAGATGGATGGAAATCCTATTTTCCATCCGTCTGGTGGATTGGATGAAAACGGACAGATGGATCCTTTTTCATCCGATCCCCATAGAGGAGAGCGGGGGCTCTGACAGGTCCGTCTCTGCATAGTGAGCAGAGACGGACCTGTCATCTGCCGGCTCAGCAGGGATCAACAGATTGATCCATCAAAGTCCAGCAAAACGGACTCCGCTAGTGTGAAAGGACCCAATTGAGTTTTGGATATTTCTTTTTCACTTCAACACTCAATACGTTTTGTGGACCATATAAATGACTATAAAGGATTATACCCTCAGATAATAGCACATTGAGAGAAAATAATTTTCTCATTGTATCACTTGGTGACAGTGCAACATTTTTTTTTATAATTAAATCCATTAATGCCCATGACTGTACAAGTATCCGGGCAGCATAGGATTTGGATCAAGCAGCAGAGAAAAAAACAGTAAACAGGGGTAGTAGATACAAATCATATAACATTCTACCAGACTGGAAAAGGACAAACATTTGTTGGCTGTGTGAAAGTCCAGACATTATGAAACATTTTTTAGTAATAATATAATAGGTTGCACTATGAGGTCAATGTTGTTTATGTTCACAGTATAGTATTAAACAGCAGTTACAGACTTGTATTATGAAGATAACTGTAGAAAATACAGTAACATATTGTTACATAGTAAACGAGGTTGAAAAAAGACACAAGTCCATCAAGTCCAACCTATGTGTGTGTTTTTAATATCAGTATTACATTGTATCCCCTCAGTGTTGTGGTCCCTTAGGTGTGCATCTAATAGTTTTTTAAAATTATCTATACTCCCAGCAGAGACTACTGCTTGTGGAAGGTAAACCGCCTTTCTTCTATTTTTAGTGAATGGCCGCGTGTCTTTTTGTGCTCCCTTGCATGGAATAGTTTTGTACCTACTGTGGGGTACAGTATTTGTACATTGAAATCATATCCCCTCTCAAGCATCTCTTCTCCAGAGAGAATAAGTTCAGTGTTTGTAATCTTTCCTCATAACTAAGGTCCTCCAATCCCTTAATAAGCTTTGTGGCCCTTCTCTGTACCCTTTCCAATACCAGGACATCCTTCCTGAGGACTGGTGCCCAGAACTGGATGGCATATTCCAGGTGCAGCCTCACCAGATATTTGTATAGAGGGAGAATTATTGATTTATCCCTGGAGTTGAACCTTTTCCTGATGCATGCCAACACTTTGTTAGCTTTGCTTGCAGCAGCTTGGCATTGCATGCCACTGCTGAGCCTGTTCTCCACTTTTTCAATCCTAGATTCCCCCAGAGGCTCTCCCCCTAGTGAGTAGTTTGCTTTCTTGTTCTTGGTACCCAAATGCATTATCTTACATTTTTCTACGTTAAATCTCATTTGCCATTTGTCTGCCCACCCCATTAATTTATTCAGATATTCTTGCAAGGTTTCCACATCCTGTGGAGAGTTTATTGCTCTGCTTAGCTTGGTATCATCCGCAAATATTGAGATTGAACTGTTCAACCCGTCCTCCAAGTCGTTTATGAATAAATTGAATAGGATTGGTCCCAGGACAGAACCTTGGGGAATACCACTTTCTACACCAGACCATTCTGAGTACTCCCCATTTATCACCACCCTCTGGACTCGCCCTTGTAGCCAATTTTCAATCCAGGTGCTCACCCTTTGATCCATGTTACGGGACCTTATTTTGTACAGTAAACGTTTATGGGGAACTGTATCAAATGCTTTTTCAAAATCCAGATTCACCACATCTCCAGGCCTTCCTTTATCTAGATGGCAGCTCACCTCCTCATAGAAGGTTAATAGATTGGTTTGGCAAGAACGATCCTTCATGAACCCATGTTGATTACCACTAATGACACCGTTCTCGTTACAATAATCTTGTATGTAATCCCTTATTATTCCCTCCAAGAGCTTGCCAATTATTGATGTTAAGCTAACTGGTCTGTAGTTCCCAGGGATATATCTTGGTCCTTTTTTATATATTGGTACTACATTGGCTTTCTTCCAATCAGCTGGTATCATACCAGTCAGAAAACTGCTCTTAAAGATTAGGTACAAGGGTCTGGCAATAACTTGGCTAAGTTTCTTAAGGACCCTCGGGTGTAAGCCACCTGGTCCCGGTGACTTATTAGTGTCCAGTTTTTCCAGCCTATTCCTGATTTTATCCTCAGTTTTCCATGAGGGTGCTTCCTGTGACGTGCCGTGAGGATCAGCATTGTAGTTCTGAATAATTGAGCCCCCTGTTTCCTTTGTGAATACTGAGGAGAAAAATTAGTTTAACACCTTTTCCTCTTCTCCATCCTTTGCAACCAGATTGCCTTCATCATTCTTTATGGGGCCAGTATGATCTGACCTCCCTCTCTTACTGTTTATATACCTAAAGCATTTCTTGGGATTCCTTTTACTCTCATCTGCTATGTGTCTTTCATGTTCTATCTTAGCTGCTCTGATTGCACCTTTGCATTCCTTATTGCGTGTTTTATAAATATGAAAATCTGACAGGGACCCCTCAGCCTTGTATTTTTTGAAGGCCTTCTCCTTTGCTTTTATGTGTGCCTTTACGTTGGAGTTAAGCCATCCTGGTCTTTGATTAGCGCTTTTAAATTTATTGTGTTCTTGAAGCACTCCATTTTTCCTCTGCGTTTTTGTTTGGTTCAGATCAAACCAAAAACAGGTGGTTAATCTGTGTTTTTATCACCCCTGACTGCCTTGACATTGCTGCTGCTCAAGTCCATACACATTGCTTAAAGTTTGCAATGCTTTTCAGTGTGTCAAATTTACCTTGACCCATGGCACTTAACAGGTGGTGAAGTTGGCAGTATCGTGGACTGCTTTTTAGAAGGGCAGTAAAGTCCAATGCTTGTGTGAAAATGACCTTACTCTGGTCTTATTCACCCATCTGAACTGTTCCAAAAATAATCATATTCAATATGCAAGGTCATGTTTAAAGCACATTAATCCACAAGCAACCAATCAGATTTCATCTTACTGTAGTTTAGTGAAGAGATAATTTTGATTGGTTGCTATGGGGTTACTGCACATCTCCAATATACTTTCAACTACCTTACCGAGAAAGCCTGCACAAATATATTCAGGACAGATTCTGTTACTAATGAATGCTAGTTGTTGCAACAAGATCACCCTATTGAATCTCCTATCTCTACAACCCCCACATTATGAAGTCTCTCTTCTCCATAATATTCAACAGATGATCCAACAGAAAAAGCAAGGCCACCCAAGTATTGGGATGCTACCGGACATCACAGCCTCTGAAGCAGCCGGCTATAGATCTGCAAAACCGGTTAGGCTCTTTCTGAACCCCCCCAGGGTCCACTCTCCATTAAAGACCATGGGACACCTCCACACTTCTTGTCTTCACCCTGGATACAGGAGATCCTATATTGTGAAGGAAATCAACTTCTCCATTGGGCTCAATACTGGACGGCTCTGGCACCATTCAGGAGGATGGGAGATGTACTTTTATTTCACCATTTGCCTTTATACAGCTTTAACCTTTGGATTACAAATGGTCCACATAGGACCGGGACTTTCACACTGCAGGATGTTACATTGATGCGAGGGGGGGGGTTATATATATTCACACGTTTGTGTGGGACTGGAACTGATAGATCTCTTTGGAGTTACACTCCCACACATATACCCCTTCTGGACCACTATATGTGGCCTGGTACAATTGGATCATATATGTATATATATATATATATATCCCTGGATGTGACATTATTTCTCCCTGGTAGCCATAGCTCTTAGCCATCAATGACACACCTTACCACAAGTCACCAATACCATTTGATTGAAACTTTTCACTGGAGTTAGGAGGTGTACACCTCTAATCCCGTTGTGTCCGTACCTATTATGGGAGCTGGTCTTGCATGAGTGTGGGGGGATATTTTAATTACATGTATGCATGTGTTTGTATTGGATTTTATTAGTGTCTAGTTTTGACAAGTCATGTGACTTTTGCTACCAATAAACTCTTTTTGAATTTCTAATACATATGCTTATGCAGTCAATTGGTAACACATACTTTTTATTAGGAGTAGCTTGAGCTCAAGTCAAGCTTTTATTTGTTGGGTTGACATTCCTGATATATACCGGAAAGGCTCCCCCCTCTCTTTTCTATCCCTTACTATTGATCACATATCTATACCTATGTACTTTTTTGGATGATTAGTTTAGTTTTTAGTAGGCATCACCTGGAGGCATCCCTTCTGAGTACACATTGTTGCTAATCATCTGAACCCCTGTATGGCTACTATCTGTTTTCAAATGGCTTTTTCCAGAAAATACAGCATGTTTCAAAGCATGCATCATCCCCGAACATGACAAAAAAGCCTGATTTACTAAACAATTTGAGAATATTCACACAATTAATTGTATGGAGAGTTACTTCTATTATTCAATCATATGCTGATAAAGTAAACATGTATTTTCTTTTCACATCTTTGGATAACTGAAGTAAATCTAAAGACAATTTATTATGCGATTATTCACAAATCCTTTAGTAAATCAGCCTAATAGACATCAGTGTAGAACAATGGCTGGCACAGTCTTCACATCTCAATTCAACAAAGCACCTTACGAAGGAAATAGAACAGATAGACACTCGCAACATGTATACACTGTATTGCCAAAAGTATTGGGGTGCCTGCCTTTATACGCACATGAACTTTAAAGGCATCACAGTCTTAGTCCGTAGGGTCCAATATTGGGTTGGCCCACCCTTTGCAGCTATAATGGCTTCAACGCTTCTGCGAAGGCTGTCCACAAAGTTTAGGAGTGTGTCTATGGGAATGTTTGACCATTTTTCCAGAAGCTCATTTGTGAAGTCAGACACTGATGTGGACGAGAAGGCCTGGCTCGCAGTCTCCACTCTAATTCATCCAATAGGTGTTCTATCGGGTTGAGGTCAGGACTCTGTGAAAGCCAGTCAATTTCCTCCACCCCAAACTCGCTCATCCATGTCTTTATGGACTTTGCTTCTTCTCTTTCATAGTATTTTGTTTAAAATAGGTGAAGCAGTATTGACCATTGTAAAAATGTAAGTCAGTTCCAGAAAAAGCCTGAGAACCACAACCATTACTTAAAAAAAGGTCTAAATTAGGCTCTTAAGACAAATACTTAGTACCACATAAGCTAATAGACAATCATGTAGCAATTTTTCTGCTCAACATGTTTTTATTCTAATAGGAAGCAGCACCATAGCTAATAACACAAGTATGGCTGAAAATTAATCCTTAAAATGCATATAACAAGCAGTGTAACTGCTCCAGGCTTCAGTTTTTCACTTAAAGTGGAGTTCCACCCTGTTAAAAGTCAGCAGCTGCCACTCACCTGTCCCTTGTTCAAGCGATGCGGCCGCTCGTCTCCCCCTCCCCTCGGCGGCGTCGGCATCACAAGTGTGGGCACCCGGCTTTGGCTTCAAAGCTGGGCGCTCACTGCGCATGCGCAAGTTGCGCTGCGGCCTGTGAATGGCCTGGAGTATCTTCTGGGACCTGTGATGTGTCCCAGAAGATCGGCGGGGGGGGGGGGGGGGTAACTTCCTTCCAGCTCCTTGGCGCCAGGAGAGGAAGTGGACGTGGGACCCTGTGAAAACAGGGACCACGGCCCCTCCCAAAAAATGACATGCCAATTATGGCATGTCAGGGGGTCTCCTTCTTTTAAAGCGGAAGTTCCACTTTTGGGTGGAACTCCGCTTTAAGCACTTCTGTAGTGCACCAGACAACCCCCACTATTTTGTTTGTAATCTGGAATCTCTCTTCAACATGCAGGAAATTTATTTTAAAAACCATTCAAGCACCACAGGCTCTTTGAGGTCTCTCACATACGAAAAGCCTGATGTATATAAGCATTAGGACTAAAGTAGGTTTCCTAAAGGAATCAATCCGATCCAAATCTGAACTACCCCACTGAATAAATAAACAGTACTAGCAATTAGCTGACTGCTTTAAAAAAGAATTACGGGATCTATAAAAAAAAATTAAAAACCGTGTACTCCTCTAGATGGATACAGCATTAATCCAATGCTGCATCTGTCCCCTGTAACCTCTGCAGTGAGAATTGAGCAAACACTGCTGTTCGCTCAGTTCTCTGCTCTAAGCAGAGAGCCGTGTAAGTCAACGGCTCTCTGCTTTGCCCCTCCATCGCTTACTGGAGGGGCAGAGTCAGCAGGGAGAGAGGGGCTTGCCCGGTCTCCCAGCAGCACAGCTGAATGAGCCAGCTGCCAGTCCAGTGATCTGAGTGGATCCAGACTGTAAATTCAGGATCTTTCCCCAGCCCGGACCGGTTACAGGAGTGCAGAATGAACTGCACTCCTGTGATCCATAGAAGTATGGCCAAAAAAAGCTTTTGTCATACTTTTCCTTTAACTTGATACAAATTCAGGGAGCCAGGAATTGTTTTACCTGAATTTGTGTATAGAGTCCCTATTTGGCTTTGGCACCCAGCAGCTAAGGAGAGCTCCAGGATCCTGGCCACTTTTGACCACTTTGACCAAAAGCCTAAGAACCACAACCATTACTTAAAAAAAACCTATTACCTAAAAGTGTTCGGCAACATATTGTGCATGCCCAGTAAAATTCCTCAAGCCCTAGACTCCAGGATAACCAAAAACGAAAATAAAAAAATAGTGGATAATGGAATCGTTGCTTCTTACATTCTGAACTAATCATTCAATGAAGTAACTGAATGTTTCAAATAATGCACAAGAAATGAAGCAGGTCATTGGCAGGCAACATTCAACAAAGTAAGAACCTTGCCACCAATTTAAAAGCGGACTTGATGTTGGCACCAACTTCTGCTTTTCCCCAATTCTTATAATTGCAGCCCTACACAATTCTATAAGTAGACCATGACATGCAGCGAGACCCAGAGACCAGACAAAAGTCCTAAAATTGGACTGCACTGAGACTTATGCACTTATATGCGAGACAAAAAAAGGGAGGTGAAGGTAGTTTTCACTCTGTACCAAATGATGCTTTTTATAAACTGGAGTCTGTTTTACATTATACAAGTGTGTTAAGTTTATTTTTTGTAGTAGGAGGACAGTGCCACCATGTGGCCAAAGCACAGTTT
>BLSH010359464.1:1206045-1222175 GCA_018402905.1 Glandirana rugosa
TCGACGTTTCCCACCCGGTTGGGTTATAACCTGGGATGCCTGATTCTGACGCTACGGAAATTTCAAGTACACGCATATTTCCGTCCGTGGGGTTATGAAAACCGTTATGTCATATGTACAACGCTCACAGATAGACAAGATAAAGGAAGGATTCCACGAAACAACTTAACTCTACGCTTCTGACACAGTCGGTAGCAAGATGTGACTGCATATAATCCGACTAAATGATTTCCTAAACACTTATTAGCGTATTATTTAACAGAAATCTAAATGAAGTCAATAGGTTTCTACACTTTTCTCTTATGGACAAATGAAATCGGGAGGGGCCAGCTGATCTTTTCCCTGCCTAGTTAACTCCTAGTTGGACGAACATAAACCCCATGAAGTCAATGAAGAAGCTGCGTCTGTCAGTGAACGTAAGGAGAAAAGCCTGATTTACTAAACAATTTAAGAATATTCACACAATTAATTGTATGGAGAGTCACTTCTATTATTCAGTCATATGCTGCTAAAGTAAACAGGTATTCTCTTTTCACATCTTTGGATAACTGAAGTAAATCTAAAGACAATTTATTATGCGATTATTCACAAATCCTTTAGTAAATCAGCCTAATATACGTCAGTGTAGAACGATGGCTGACACAGTCTTCGCATCTCAATTCAACAAAGCACCTTAGGAAGGAAATAGAACAGATAGACACTCGCAACATGTATACTGTATTGCCAAAAGTATTGGGGTGCCTGCCTTTATACGCACATGAACTTTAAAGGCATCGCAGTCTTAGTCCGTAGGGTCCAATATTGGGTTGGCCCACCCTTTGCAGCTATAATGGCTTCAACGCTTCTGCGAAGGCTGTCCACAAAGTTTAGGAGTGTGTCTATGGGAATGTTCGACCATTCTTCCAGAAGCGCTTTTGTGAAGTCAGACACTGATGTGGACGAGAAGGCCTGGCTCGCAGTCTTCACTCTAATTCATCCAATAGGTGTTCTATCGGGTTTAGGTCAGGACTCTGTTCAAGCCAGTCAAGTTCCTCCACCCCAAACTCGCACATCCATGTCTTTATGGACTTTGCTTCTTCTCTTTCATAGTATTTTGTTTAAAATAGGTGAAGCAGTCTTGACCATTGTAAAAATGTAAGTCAGTTCCAGAAAAATAATCTACCAACAAGACCTAAGAAAAATCCTCAATCACTATAAAGGTCTAAATCTGCGCCAAATGAACTAAAAATCATCAATGAGCATAAAGGTCTAAGCAGCTACTTTAACAAAATAGTCAAGTTAACAAATATAGTCAGCGAACCAACAGTAGCGCTAATAAGGAGCAACAGTAATAAAATATAGTCCACTTTTATAAAGCAAAGGTGACACAGTGACATCAGCGTAAGCATCTCAAATTTAGGAGCCACTGGAGATCTTCTGTCCAATATCCACCACCATACACCACGTGATCACTCAGATGTGCCCCACAGGAGAGATTCTTACCAGAGGTACATGCTAGGCACTCTCATGCTCTAGCAAATATCGCCTGTTGTGCTTCCCTGTGCACCAGCTGATCATGGATCCCAATCAACAAATCTGGTTCACAGTGTGAGACAGAACTCCATATGCAGGATCCTTTCAATGCCATTGCATGGCTTTGTAGTGACTTGAAAAAATTCTCTGGCGGCGCTCTTTTGTCCTGATGGGCCTCAAATGTATGGGAACTGCCTTGTGCAGGTTTTCAAAGTTCCAAAAGACATCAAACTCTTTAAAATTACAGCATCAAAACTTGTGCGATTGCACGTATGGCAAACATCAGATAATTCTGGATATAGGAGCATGAACCAGGCTATGGTCAACCCTCCGGGACATAAACTAGGCTCTGCGGTTGGACACCCACCCCATAGAATCATAGGGTAAACACTCCACAAGGATCCAGGGACAGCTCGGATTAGGATTCAGACAGTGGACCTGCTCTCCTGCCCCCTACACCGCACAGGACCACAACTATCTCTCCCTACTGGAGATATAGACCTCAAACATTAGGAGATCAACAGCGCCTGGGTGTGGAATAAAACCCAACAGTAGCCTGGTCTCAATACAGCAAGAACTGCCAGCTGCTCAACTCTTCAACTGCTTGCATACATCAGTAGCTCCGGATACTAAGGGGTTGATTTACTAAAGCTTGAAAGTGCAAAATTTTGTGCAGCTCCGCACCAAAGTAAGTTTCCTAAAGGAATCAATCCGATCCAAATCTGAACTACCCCACTGAATAAATAAACAGTACTAGCAATTAGCTGACTGCTTTAAAAAAGAATTACGGGATCTATTAAAAGAAAATAAAAAAAAATAAAAACCGTATACTCCTCTAGATGGATACAGCATTAATCCAATGCTGCATCTGTCCCCTGTAACCTCTGCAGTGAGAATTGAGCAATCAAACACTGCTGTTCGCTCAGTTCTCTGCTCTAAGCAGAGAGCCGTGTAAGTCAACGGCTCTGTGCTTTGCCCCTCCAGCGCTTACTGGAGGGGCAGAGTCAGCAGGGAGAGAGCGGCTGGCTCGGTCTTCCAACAGCGCAGCTGAAAGAATGAGCCAGCTGCCAGTCCAGTGATCTGAGTGGATCCAGACTGTAAATTCAGGATCTTTCCCCAGCCCAGACCGGTTACAGGAGTGCAGAATGAACTGCACTCCTGTGATCCATAGAAGTATGGCCAAAAAAAGCTTTTGTCATACTTTTCCTTTAACTTGATACAAATTCAGGGAGCCAGGAATTGTTTTACCTGAATTTGTGTATAGAGCCCCTATTTGGCTTTGGCACCCAGCAGCTAAAGAGAGCTCCAGGATCCTGGCCACTTTTGACCACTTTGACCAAAAGCCTAAGAACCACAACCATTACTTAAAAAAACCTATTACTTAAGAAAAGTGTTCGGCAACATATTGTGCATGCCCAGTAAAATTCCTCAAGCCCTAGACTCCAGGATAACCAAAAACTAAAAGAAAAAAGTAGTGGATAATGGAATCGTTGCTTCTTACATTCTGAACTAACTATTCAATGAAGTAACTGAATGTTTCAAATAATGCACAAGAAATGAAGCAGGTCATTGGCAGGCTACATTCAACAAAGTAAGAACCTTGCCACCAATTTAAAAGCTGACTTGATGTTGGGACCAACTTCTGCTTTTCCCCAATGCTTATAATTGCAGCCCTACGCAATTCTATAAGTAGACCATGACATGCAGCGAGACCCAGAGACCAGACAAAAGTCCTAAAATTGGACTGCACTGAGACTTATGCACTTATATGCGAGACAAAAAAAAGGGAGATGAAGGTAGTTTTCACTGTGTACCAAATGATGCTTTTTATAAACTGGAGTCTGTTATACATTATACAAGTGTGTTAAGTTTATTTTTTGTAGTAGGAGGACAGTGCCACCATGTGGCCAAAGCACGGTTTTAATGGTCAATGTGAATCAAGCGGACTTTTCTACAAAAAAACAAAACAAAAGGAACAATTATTACAAGCCTTTTATTGGTTCATTTAAAAAAACAGACTGGAGGTTTCATTTTCACCCTCTTCCAGACAAAACAAGTTAGGGTAAAAATTACCCACTTAATAAAAAAAAAAAACAAATATAATCTATACATCATTTCTTCCCTGCAGTATATACATTTAAAATGTGCAAGTGGAATAAAACCAGAAATTCTGAGTGACAAATCTTATTACTTTGATGCAGATTTTTCACAAATATTAGCAGTGTGTAGCCGTAAGAATTACTGTATATTTCTCTTAATACTGAAACAAATGACATTAAAAAAAACAAAGTTGGCAAAAAGTAGACAGAGCATTTAGAGAAATAATATTAGGAAAGGGGGGCAGGCAGCATATTTATTACTATGCAAGGTGCAACCAGGTTGATAAGCAGTCGATTTATTTTTTTCTGCTAGGTCTGATTTAAAGGGCAATGCTTTATTTATTATACTTTAAAGTGACTCTAAAGTCTTGTTTTTTTAAAAAAAAAAATAAGAACAACAAACATGTTATACTTGCCTGTCCTGTACAGTGGATTTGCACACAGCAGCCCAGATCCTCCTCTGCTCGGGTCCCCCTTCTGTGCTCCTGGCCCCTCCCTCCTGCTGTGTGCCCCCACAGCAAGCAGCTTGCTATGGAGGCACCCAAGCCGAGCTGCAGCTCCCTGTGTCCATTCAGACACTGAGCTGCAGTTTGGCCCCGCCCCCTCTCTCTCCTGATTGTTGAACTGACTTTGGTTGACAGCAGCAGAAGCCAGTGGCATCACTGCTGTGTCTCAGCCAATCAAGACGGAGCGTCCCGGAAGGCCGAGACACTCGTGGGCATTGCTGGACAGAGATGGGGTTCCGGTAAGTATTAGGGGGGGCTGAGGGGGGCTGCTGCACAGAGAAGGCTTTTTATCTTAATGCGTTAAGTTAAAAAACCTTCTGACTTTACAATCACTTTAAACCCTCATGCACACAGGACATTTGCCTATCTCTCCCAGATGCCTTTCCTCCTGGCAGCAGCATTTTGGCAAAAAAAGCTAGTCTATGCGCGTCAATAATTTGCCATTGAAATTACTTGACACTCCTAGTGTTAACATGTGTTTAGACGCATCAAACGTTTTTTCTGCTAAAACGCTGCTCATGAAGTGTTGGGACTGCTTTTCTTTACCTGCCTTTAAACACCTGTGTGCAAGGACACAAAGACTTACATGCAGGGACATTTAGAGGCAAAAAAATGCCGGATGCACCTAGCAGCAGTGTTAAAAATGTCCAGTGAGCATGAGGCCTAAATATATAGGCTTTGTTGTTACTGACTACATACTGAAACATTTTCAGTTTGTGCACCAGTCTAAAGAAACAGATTGAGAATAGTAATGTTGGTCAAAATAACAAAAGTAACTGATTTAATTTACTTTAAAATGATTAAATACCCCCCCCCCCCCAATACTTACCCAAATCCGATCCAGCACTGTGCGGGGAGCCTCTCCTCATTGGCTCCCGCTGCAGTCAATCAGTGGAGGAGGGGAAGAGTTGCGCTCTGTGTCTTATACACACACACACACAGAGGCAGCTTGGTGCTCGCTCCCCCAGAGCAGGCAGCTTGTTCTGGGGGCACTCAGCAGTGGGGAGGAACTGAGAAGAGGTTCGGGACTGCTCTGTGCAAACCCATTGTACAGAGCAGGTAAGTATAACATGCTTGTTATTTTTAAAACAAAAAATACACTTAAAAGGGTCAAAGCCTTGAAAGCTTGCTATGAACTTCATTAAACCCCAACTCCAGGATCATGCTTAATTTGAATACACAGAATCCTCTCCCCATGCAAAAGAAAATGTTTTTGTTTTTTAGTAAACCTTGCTTTTTCTGTAAATCAGCATTCCTCAAATCAATGATGTCATGACCTGCTCTTGAAAAAAAAAAATGTGTGTGCTGGGAGGAGGACATTAGAAGATACAGCACGTTACATCCACTCTTACACAAAATCGCTACATTTCCCCTGAGGCAATAAGAAATTTAAGAAATATTAGCCCTCTTTGTGGGTAGAGCAGAAGAGTTAGAGGCATTTGTGGGATGTCTCTATTTGCACAGCTGCCAAACTTATGTAGGCAGGCCACCACACAGTCCTATGCTGATCCTTTCTCCCACAGGAGGCATGACTCCTTTTTTTCTCAGGAATACGAGGGACCCATTTCTCCTTATAGAGAAAGCAGCACCACCTGGTTGCAATCATGGAAAGAAAGGAAACAAAGGATGAAGGGTGGACCAGTTTGAGGCATCAAAAATGCTGGAAAAAAAGACATAAGGAAAAAGCTGATATTTTACAGGAGGCAAAATACCTTGATGATAAGAATATAATCATTCTGTTTGTAGGTGGGCTTTAAAGTTAGCCATTACAGGTATTATTCCTAGTTACTCATTTTTTTCAGACAAAATTAACTTTTCTTGAACTGATACTTTGTAGAGCAGAGCCGGTTCACACTGCCGCGACTTGTCAGGCAACTTGAGTAGCCTGAATGTTGCGCTCCATGCAGTACTATGGAATCGTTCTAATAGGAGCGACTCAGTACTTCAAGCTTCCTGTACTACTTTGGGGGCAACTTCCATTGACTTCTATTACAGAAGTCGCCTGCAAGCCGCGCTGAGCGGCTCAGAGTCGCCTCGTAAATCAGATCGCCCCTGTGTGAACCAGCCCTAAATAAAACACGATTGCATTTAGTTTGTAAAAATAAATACAAGGTTTCTCTTCTTGTGTCCATGCTTTGTCTCCCTGTGCAGTACACATGTGCAATAGACTCCTTGTATGAACATTCTATAGACATGTGCATTCCAGCGGCAGCTGAACGTCATAGTATATCGCTGTGAATTCAGCAGAATGTGCCAGCACACTCACATGAATGCTTCTAGCCCTACAAAAAGGGAAAGGGTGATAAGGCTGCAGCTGAATTAAAGCTAACTTCAGGTATGATCCTAATTGCATGCTCCAGTGGTCAAACATATCTGAGGGACTGCTGTGGAAGCGAACAATCGCTGTAGTAGTCAGCACTACTACATTAATCACCATGATCTTCCGGATCCTTTGTTGAGCATCAGTCCTGCTGCACACTGACCACAGGGAGGCGCTCGCTCAGCACTGCTGCCATTCACAATACAAAGGGTGCTCTGATTGGATGAGGTGGAGATGGTGATGTCACTGTCCCTTCTTTCCCTAGTCTGACTACTACAGTGATTGGCAGCTTCCGCAACGGCCCATCAGGTATGAAATATACAAGTAAGACCAATGTAGGTATGCAATTAAGATCAGGATCCACCAGGAATTATTTGAATTAAAGCACAAAATATATAAAAAAAATTAAATTTTTTCATTTTCCTTACACAGAAATGTGTGCAATGTTATATTTGGTTTAAGTCTTTGGGTTTGAATACACTAAGATTTCCACCTATGTTTTAGATCTTACCATTTTTAGATCTTGCCAAGATCTCTACATAATAAAAATAGAAGAGGTGGCAACCACAAGGGTATATACACCCCACTGTGCCACACATTCTGATACAGAAAGTAAAATGGTTTGCTCTATGGGTACAACACCAATTTAGATTTTTTTTTTTTTACTAGAGGTCACTGTGCCATTATAAGAAATTGTTTCATTTTGCTTCATTAAAGGAAACATTCACATGACTACAATGCAAGAACAAGTTAGCTGCCCCTGCATTGCATCCCATTCTCCCATTACTGTAAACACAGAGCTGGTGATGAGCTGTGCTAAACTTGAACTGCTCTCTAATCCACAAGTAGCCAGCACTACATTGAAAGAAATGTACTCATTCATCCAACTCTGGATGTGTTATGTCCCTAAATTAGGAAAGAGGTACTGAATAGATCCCTCATCACCTTATATCCTATAACTGAGCATTAGACAGCAGCAAAATGTCCACTTTATATCACCACCTGCAGCTTTCAGGTATGTGCCGGTCTGGGTAGAGTAAATGCTACAGGGCAGATCGCCCCCTACTGAAGTTTACAGTCAGTAGACAATTTTCCAGTGTGTCGGTTGCTCACAGTTCTTTTCTTGGTCTCCACAAAATCGGTTGTAGGTCGTCTTTCGGTCAAAACCTAAAATTTCTCTTTCTTCGTGAATGCGGAAAGAGAAGGTAGAAACGGAAGTGCCAATAAAATACCTGTAAACAGAATTAGACAAATTATGATCAAAGAAGTGTTATGTAGGGCTCAAGGCTTATTTCTGCTAATGCTTGATAGGCCGTTTGGGAATATAGGACAGAAAAATAAATTCAGCAAAAGCCAGCCAAAATCTTTTTTGTTTTGAAAACAGTACAAGAGGGTTAAAATATCTGTTAAGTTTTTTCCTGAAAATGTCACAACCACCCCTCCCTTTCCTGTCCTAGTGAAACCAGGACAAGAAAATTAAGATACAGGCAAGAGCAATAAAAACCTGCCAAAGTTGTGGCCCCAGTCTACTAAATGTGTGTCTCTGTCCCCAGGAAGAAAGTAAATATATTTCTGTCTGGAGTTGGGATGTACATTTTACCTTTTTCAGACCAGAATTATTGGAAAATATTTAACCTTAACATTTACTATGTTAGAGACTGCCAGGAAATTAGCATTTTCAGTCAATGGAAGCACATACAATTGTTTCAGTACTAGGCCCATGCATTTCACAATTATTTTTTTCAGTGGCTTTCGAAAAATGCTCTGTGGATGTATAACAGTACACATCAGATGTACAGTGCCTTAAAGTATTCATGCCCCTTGAAAGTTTCCACATTTTGTCATGTTACAACTAGGGTTGTCCCGATACCACTTTTTTAAGACCGAGTACAAGTACTGATACTTTTTTCAAGTACTCGCCGATACCGATTACCGATACTTTTTTTTAATGTCATGCGACAGTGGTACTAATATGCAGCACTGATGGGCAATGATAGGTGGTGCTGATGAGGCGTGGACTGTCAGTTTTTAATTGTAATTTTTTTTCACAATTTTATTTTTTACAATTCTTTTTTTGTTATTTTTTACAATTTATAGTTTTCTTTAAAATGCTTTCTTTTTTTTTGGTGGGGGGAGGGGGAGTGGACGATGCCATTGTTTTTTCATTTTATTTTTAATTATTTTTACAATTTTACCTTAAATTTTTTTTTTTTTTTTTTACAATTTTTTTTTTTCTTTTTTATCAACCCTGTTGGGGGGCTTTGGTGAGATGTCAGGGGTCTAAACAGAACCCCAACATCCCCCATTTGAGACAGGGAGAAAGGGGCTGAGGATAGAGATTCCCCAGTCCCTTCCTCAGCAGCCTCAGCTGCACTGAAGATGAATGAAGAGGAGACAGCGGCTCCTCTCCATTCATAAACTGAGACATTGTAAACACAGTTTACAATGCGCAGTTATGAATGGACAGAGTCATTGACTGTTCATTCTGAAAAGGAAAGAGCCGGTAAATGACAGTTTTACTGGCTCTTTCCTCCGCTCTCCATCCTGAACAATCCCAGGACAAAGGGAGAACAGAGGGGATCGGAGGGGGGGGGGGGAACGGGAGGAGGACAGATTTGGACCGGAGGTGGGGCGGAGGAGAACTCTAAGGTGGAAACGGGAGCCGGAGGAGGAGGAGGGCGGAAGACTGGAGGAGAAGAGGAGAACTCTAAGGTGGACATGGGAACCGGAGTAGGAGGGGGGGGCGGAGTAGCACAGAGGAGGGCACAGAGGAGAGGATACAGAGACACTCTCCCAGTGTGGCTTTCAATAAAGCAGCTGAATGCCGCGGAGGGGAGATCGCTGATTGTACTTGAGTGTCCAAGTATCGGATGAGGCATCGGAAGCATTTGCACGAGTACAAGTACTCATGCAAATGCTCAGTATCGGTACCAGTACCGATACTAGTATCGGTATCGGGACAACCCTAGTTACAACCAAAAACGTAAATGTATTTTATTGGGATTTTATGTGATAAACCAACACAAAGTGGCACATAATTGTGAGGTGGAAGGAAAATGATAAACAGGCCCCCCTGAGTCAATACTTTGTAGAACCACCTTTCACTGCAATTACAGCTGCAAGTCTTTTTGGGGATGTCTCTACCAACTTTGCACATCTAGAGAGTGACATTTTTGCCCATTCTTCTTTGCAAAATAGCTAAAGCTTTGTCAGATTGGATGGAGAGCGTCTGAACAGCAATTTTCAAGTCTTGCCACAGATTCTCAATTGGATTTAGGTCTGGACTTTGACTGGGCCATTCTAACACATGAATATGCTCTGATCTCAACCATTCCCACTGTAGCTCTGGCTGAATGTTTAGGGTCGTTGTACTGCTGGAAAGTTAACCTCTGCCCCAGTCTCAAGTCTTTTGCAGACTCTAACAGGTTTTCTTCTAAGAGTGCCCTGTATTCGTCTCCATCCATCTTCCCATCAACTGACAAGCTTCCCTGTTCCCACTGAATAAAAGCATCCCCACAACATGATGCTGCCACCACCATGTTTCACGGTGGGGATGGTGTGTTCAGGGTGATGTGCAGTGTTAGTTTTCCGCCACACATAGCGTTTTGCTTTTAGGCCAAAAAGTTCAGTTTAGGTCTCATCTGACCAGAGCACCTTCTTCCACATGTTTGCTGTGTCCCCCACATGGCTTCTCGCAAACTGCAAACAGGACTTCTTATGGCTTTCATTCAACAATGGCTTTCTTCTTGCCACTCTTGCATAAAGGCCAGATTTGTGGAGTGCACGACTAATAGTTGTCCTGTGGACAGATTCTCCCATCTGAGCTATGGATCTCTGCAGCTCCTCCAGAGTTACCATGGGCCTCTTGGCTGTTTCTCTGATTAATGCTCTCCTTGCCTGGTCTGCCAGTTTAAGTGGACGGCCATGTCTTGGTAGGCTTGCAGTTGTGCCATACTCTTTCCATTTTCAGATGATGGATTGAATAGTGCTCCGTGAGATGTTCAAAGCTTGGGACATTTTTTTTTTTTTTTTTTTTATAACCTAATACGGCTTTAAACTTCTCAACGTTATCCCTGACCTGTCTGGTGTGTTCCTTGGCCTTTAGGATGCTGTTTGTTTACTAAGGTTCTCTGACAAACCTCTGAGGGCTTCACAGAGCAGCTGTATTTATACTGAAATTACACACAGGTGGTCTCTATTTACTAATTAGGTGACTTCTGAAGGCAATTGGTTCCACTAGATTTTAGTTAGGGGTATCAGAGTAAAGGGGGCTGAATGCAAATGCACGCCACACTTGTCAGATATTTGGAAAAAATTTTGAAAACCAATTTATCATTTCAAGGGGTATTAATACTTTTTAAAGGCACTGTACATCTGATGTGTAATGTTAATGAAAATTGCATTCTTACATTTCAAGTGCATACAATTACAGTAACCACCAATTTCCTACCTACACAGGAAAGGGACTGCAGGAGAAGAGACAGCACATGCTGGAGGTTAAATGCTGGAGGGAAAAGACTAGTGCAATCTGCACTCTAGCACGCAGCTCAATCCCCTGTATCCATGTGACCAATGTGATCTGCATAACCTTACTCTCCACTATTTATGTCACTAGTGGCATTTGCACCCCAGTACACACAGCTCACTCCAAAGTCACAATCCCATCAGAGAGACTGCACCAGCATACATAGCTAACTTTTCAGCATCCATGCCACCAATGAGATGCCTCATGCCATTCTATTATACACATACACTTCCTATTACCCCTGTGTCCCAAGTTGTTCAGAAATGTTACTCATTAGTATGCATTTCACTTTGATGTGTGTTAAGCAGTTTACACACTTTACAACCAGCCTATACATTCTATTACGGTAAGGTTAAATTATATAAAAATATCGGAATACAAAAAAAAATTGCCTGCTTAAACGATAAGGTTTGTAGCGTTACCCTGGTAACTCAATTTGCAATCTAACTGTGCAATCTCTCTGTAGTCTTCCTTAGATTTACCAACAACTATGTGTTGTAATGGCCTACCTACACAACCCAGTCAATTTATATGCAACCAGGTAGATCCTCACACTGCATAAGGTTTGGTAAGATTATACAATCTCATTGTACGGGGTTGAGGACAGCTCTGCTATTACAAACTGCTTAGCTATACCAGGTAAGTTTGGTTTGCTGTAATAGAAATGTATTGCTAGATTTTTTTTTTTTTTACCTCTGCCACAAATTACAGTAGTATTCCAGATTTAACATGCCAAAATAGTCAGTTTGGGCCAAGCTGGCACAATGAAAATTATGCGGCCGCTGTGTACCCAGTAAAATATGCTGTACTAGCATTAGCTAGTAAAATTTGCAGTGCTGTGTTCCATGGCAGTATGGGCAACTTCCCGTCTGCTGCCTGAATGAAATAGGTCAGGCAGAATGTTTCCCTTCCATTCAGGAGATGCCTTGTATTTTTATTAAGCAATACAAAGTTTCCTCCGATTGAGCAAGAGAGAGAGAGAGGGGGATGGATGACTCACAATTTCAGCCGGCTATACGTGGATCAAAATGTGGCTGGTTCAGCAAGTATTTGGATCCATGTATGGGGCAAAGTGGTTGTACAGAAGTCAATCAACTGCCCTGATGGAAAATTTACACTCAATTAGCGCCACCAGCTATAGCCAGTAGCGCTGAATAGTGTATTCTGGTGTCAAGGAAGTCTCTCCTCTCCCAGAATACAAAGACACAGCGGGAGGATTCCCCCATCCACCTCAAATGTGTGGATGGGGAATCGAGTCACTTATGAGCTGCCTTCCACCAGCAATCAGAGGAGACCTTGTATTAGCGAAAAAAATGCTACTGCAGAACACAGCTTTGCTTACTGTATGCAGCAAACGCTACTAGAGCATATTACAGCACATATAGCGGCTGCATAGTTGTATAATGGAAATACTTCATTTGGCTCTGCTTCATCCAAACAAACTAGATCAACTCATATTGAAGGGAAACTTCACTCTCCCAATCAACATTGATTATTTTCAATCCTCATGCTGCTACCATTAGTAAAGAGATAGGAAAATATATTGTATTTACTTGTTTTCACCACTTGCCGACCAGCCGCCGTCGTTATACGGTGGCAGGTCAGCTCTCCTGCACGACCTGCCGTAGGTGTACGGGGGACCGAGCATTTGAGACAGAGGGCACGCGCACACGCTGCGCGCCGTGGGAGCGTGCCCGTGGGTCCGGCGGACTCCATGTTCGCCGGTGACCCGCTATTGTGTTGTACAGGGGCAGTACTGGGATCTGCCTATGTAAACAAAGCGGATCCCCGTTCTGCCAGTGATTGGGAATAGTGATCTTGGTCAAATCCATCCCCCTTACAGTTAGAACACACCCAGGGAACAGTTAACCCCTTGATCGCCCCCTAGTGTTCACCCATTCCCTGCCAGTGTCATTTATACATTGATCAGTGAATTTTTATAGCACTGATCAATGTAATAATGTCACTGGTCCCCAAAAAGTGTAATTTGGGGTCAGATTTGTCCGCCGCAAAAAAAAAAAAAAAATTGCAGAGCGCCGCCATTAGCAGTAAAAACAATAACAAAAAATAAAAGTCCCTAAATCTATCCCAAAGTTTGTAGACCTGATAACTTTTGCGCAAACCAATCAAAATACGCCTATTGCGTTTTTTTTTACCAAAAGTATGTAGAAGAATATATATTGGCCTAAACTGTTTTTTTATATTTTTTTATTGGATATGTATTATTTCAGAAAGTAAAAAAAATGTTTTTCCTTTTTAAATATTGGCCCTTTTTTGTTTATAGCGCAAAAAATAAAAACCGCAGAGGTGCTCAAATATTATGAAAAGAAAGATCTATTTGTAGGGAAAAAAGGATGTCAATTTTGTTTGGGTTAAGCGTCGCATTACCGCACAATGGTCAGTTAAAGTGACGCAGTGCCGTATCACAAAAAACGGCCTGTTCAGGAAGTGGGTAAATCCTTTGGGGGCTGAAGTGGTTAAACTTTTTTTTTTTTACATTTCTTCTGTTACTTCCAGGTTTCTTGCCTAGGCAAATGATGTCATACATTCCCGGAGTCTTCAGGAGGGGAGGAGACTACACATTTTTTTTTTAGCCAAGCACACTCACCTGCATGCATGCTTGCGCTAAGGGCAGGTGGATTCCGGAAAATAAATGCTATATGAATCATTTGCCCTTACTCAAGATGGCCATGGCCAGAAATGCTATGGGTTGTCTTTCAAAGTGATTTCTCAACGAAATAAAGCATAGAGACATGGATGGATGAGGGAGTTTGCTTTGATTATTAAAAATGAATTAAATGGCATTTTTGGTTTATGCTGCTCAGATGCAGTGAAGATCCGCTTTAAACCTGAAATTCTACTTTAAAAGAGGACAGAAAATGTGGATCCACACGGATCACTATGAGGTATCTGTAGGCATCACCCTACCTGGCATGAGCACAGATCCACTGATCTATAATTGCCACCCCTCCATCCTTGTACAGCTCCAATTCTTCCCAGGTGGGTTCATACCTCACCATTTCTGGGATCAACTTTCGAAGTTCTTCAAGATCTATAAAGAAATAGAAGCAATTCACATACGTTTGTAAATGGAGATTTTACTGCATCCTATTTTTATAATAAAATTTATTCAGAACATGGCGATACTTCTGGCACTGACCTTGCCTGTCAGAATCAGTAGCAATAAACACTTTCTTGAGTTTTTGCTTCTTTAAGAGGCTGTGAATTTCTTCAGCTGCTCGTCGTAAGCTAGGCACATCTTCTCTATGGCCCCAAATAAAGTCTTTTCTTCGAAGATGTACGGCAAGATAAGGTCCTCCTAGTGGTGGGCTTGGCTTTGTCTATGAGGTAAACAAAGAGCATTAGCAATTTCACTTTTGAATGAACTGCTTTTCAGGCCAAATTAAAGGATAACTACATTTTTATAAAAAGTTATAGTCCTTTTACTCGTGCTCCTTACCTAAACAAACCCCAAACTCGCCCATCCAAAATGTATATAGCTGTATCTGACAACCGTAGCCCACAGAAATCTTTAAAGCCTCCATCCAAAGAATTCTTTCTTCTGACTGCATCAATGAACCCCAAAGAAGTCTACATGTCTATTGGACAATCTACCGATACTATGGTGCTTAAGATTTCTACAGTGCAGGTGCAGCCAGGTGAAAAAAAAATTAAAGCCAAAGGAGCAGAAGATTCCTGGTGGTCATGGATGTCCTTTTCAGGTAAATATACATCTTGGGTGGGGTGGGTTCGTTTACGTCAGTGGATAGGGTGTAAAAAATAACTGTACTGAAAAAAAGTGCTTTATGAAGATTTTATAATGCCACTTTCATTTTGTCACCTATAAAAAAGTATAAAAATAGCCAAGCCTGGACTGACTTGTAGCTAATAGCAATGCAGACACTCTTAGGCCCCTTTCACATTGGGGCTGGCGGGCGGCAGCGGTAAATCCCCGCTAGTCTCAGCGGGGATTTAGCGCTGTTATAGAGGCGCTACGGCACTTTTAACCCCCCCACAACGGGTTAAACAGGGGTTAAAAGTGCCGGTGCTCGGCGCTCCCGGAGCGGTGTACAGCCGCTACGGGAGCGCTGCCCATTGAATTTAATGGCAGGAGCGGTGGAGGAGCGGTGAATACACCGCTCCCCACATTCCTGAAAAATCATGCTTGCATGATTTTCTGAAGCGCTGCGCTAGCGCAACGCCTCAGTGAGAAAGCATCCATAGAGATGCATGAAAATAATATTTAGAGCGTTATTACAGCGGTAATTTTAGCGCTTTACCGCTGTAATAACGCTCCAGTGTGAAAGGGGCCTTAAAGTGTTACTAAACCCACAACAGTAAAATCAGTCTGTATATGCAGCATAGCATGCTTGTTATACTCACTGTGGAACTTAAGGGGTTAACCCTCAGCATTGTTTAAAAATGGCTGTTTTATCCTGTATGCATAGATTCTGCCCTCCTGTACTGTCAATCTAAGCAAGTCCATATAATACACAGCAGGGTGCTAAAGCTGCACATGCTCAGTTTGGTCTCTTATGCTGGAGAGTGTTTCAGTTGAACTTTTCAGGTTACATGATATTGACATCACACATGTGGGCGTATGTAGAGGCTGTAGTGGAAATCTCCTCGCTGTGAGCACTGTGGGGGGGGGGGGGTAGATAAACTATGTTCATATTACTGGGTTTCGTAACACTTTAATACATCTAGTTTTTTGGAACTTAGTTTACTTGAGTCAAACATGAAAAACAACAGAACACTGTCAAAATGTTTATTTTATGTGCACTGCTAGGACCTAATGACCCTTATATTGATCCTAAAGGTAAAAAAATTGCAGGTTTCAGCTATTGAATGGGTAGGACAATGAGCCTCATCTGTCAAGGATATTTTCACCAGAAATATCTACTATTTACTATTAGAGCGAATGTCAAAGTTGTTTTCCTGCAACTGATATGCGTTTGGAAAGCAAGTTAAACACAGGTGAGCATATCCCAGGATAGCTAGAGAACTTGGTATCAGACACTTGGAATCCCTTGTACAGCAGAATTTGCCGCATACAAATGTGTTGATAATTAACATAGGAGGAGCGGAGGAAGTCTGCTTCTGTTCTTTCACTGTCCAGTCAGCAGGCTGAGGGTGCTCCTTCTACAATTTAATGTAGTAACAGAGAA